>LBNU01025013.1:4248-21504 GCA_014162995.1 Artemisia annua | reverse complement strand
ATATTACCTGGTCCGAGAGGTGAATCATTGACATTGACATTTTGTATAGTATCATCCATCAATTCATTTGTTTCAGATATATCCTCATCACTTCGGGATGTATTACCTTCCCTGAGAGGTGAATCTTTGGATTTAAGCTCAGTATCAAACCTAGTTTGATCAGCTGAACCCCCTGTATTAACCATGTGGCTAGGGTTACCATCATTGGATTCAGATTCAGAAGAATCCTCCTCACTAGATGTTGCCTTGGTTTGGGTCTTACTTATGTTATCACTGTCCTGCTCTGCTTCTAAGCTAGTAGCAGTAGTGGTAGCCCTTACCAATCTGTCTCCTCCATCACCTAAGACAGTCTCATCTGGTACATTCATCCTAACACTAGCCTGAGATTGCTTAGTGTTCTTTGAGGTTGTCCTATGTGTTTGGGTCTTTTCAGTTGATGGGGATGAAACCTCATTGGAACCTTCAAAAGTGGGTGTGTGATAGGAATCAGTGGGATATTCTGACTCTTCACCCTGATTGTTTTGAACAAGTTCCACCATATATGGCAAAAGTGGTGTGAACGTGCCTGAAAAACCTTTTCCATTTTTAATCAAGAAAGTAAACATTTTGGGTACCAAGGGTATTGCCTCATAAGTAGCCTTGTGTGTTCTTACTTTAGAAATCTGGTTTTTCGCAAACAATTGAACAAATCTAGGATAAAGCAAAGATGTTCCTTTTTCCCTGATTGATTTTGCCATACCCTCTAAAATCAAGTTTGAAAAATTAAATGGGTTTCCATTGCACAGACAAACCATAGCAGAGGCTATGGGTGCACTGAACTCATTCCACCCAGATGTTTTAGAACTCAAACAATGTGAGAGATTATGAACCAAAAATTTGTGCTGAGAACTGAGAAGACCTTTTTGAAATTTTAAACCATCAGTTTTCCTCTCGTATCCTAGAGCATGTAAACCTTCAAAAATGTCAATTTTAACAAGAACCTTAGGAGCATCCTCATCATTAAAGAGAAGAATCTCTCTAATAGATGATTCAGTGACAAGGACCTTTTGATTATCTACCATGGCCCTTATTTGTGTTTCCCTATTGTTAGTTTTGACCTTTGCAGTAAACCAAAACTGTTTAATGTAGGATTGAAAGATAGTTGGGTTCACAGTTAATGCATACCTAATTGGAGTAGCATTAAGAAAGTGTACCATCTCTGTGAACTCATCTGGAACCAAGGATGCATCTAGAAATGCGACATTGTTGTGGTCTCTGGCCCAAGTGCGTGTAATCTCCATGAAGTTAGAGTTTGTGGATTTGGGGAATTTTGATTTTGATGATAATGAAGTGTTAGGGTGCGGTTATACTTCAATTAGGAGCGTGTAAAAACTAATTGTGAGATCCAATTAGGTTTTTAAACTGATTTGGGAAGTTACATAACCGCCCTTCCACTTTTAAACCGAGCAGCAGAACCAGCAGCAGAGTAAAATAACTAGCAGCAGAGTTATTTGGCTAGCAGCAAAGTTGACTATACTTAAGATTTTCTCGGTCAACCAGTCAAAAGTCAAACCTTCCATTAATTATCCCCAATTAATGGCAATTACCAACTACACAATAAATATTTTCCCCAATTAATCCGTTATAAAAAGGAGAATCCGATCCATTCCAAATTTAACACACATCAAACCCTAATCTCCTTCAAGAAATATCTTCCAATATTCGAATCAATCTCATTCATTCTCACAATCCAATCTTTTCCTATAATGACACCAAAGCGCGAAATCATTGATATCTCTTCTGATTCTTCTGATTTCTCTGATTCTGATTTCCCAATTGACACCATGCCATATCCACCATATCTTCCACCATATCGTCCTCCTCATAATAGAATGAGGACTAAAGAACAAGCCCGGAAGTTCAAACATGACATTAATGCTGCCATCCTCCCATATCATCCCAGATACCAATCTCCCACGAATAGAAGAGGTGAGGGAACATCAAGGTCTACCCATGGAAAAGAATCCTCTGAACTTGCTAAGAAGCTTCCCAATGCTCTTGCACAGGCTCTTGAAACAGCCATGGCATCACTGAGTCCAATACCAGTGCCTGAGCCATCCAAGTCATCAAGGGAACCTCCCCTCAAGGTTGTGTTGGGGCTTGCTTGCCCAAAGTTGTGGGATGAGAATATGCAATCCAGGGGAGTACACAGGAATATGCCGGATCCTAAGGACAAAGGGTTGCAGAGAAAATTGACTGATCCAAAGGACAAAGGGAAAGGACCCATGAAGTAGTCTTGTTATGAATCCTGTGATGTAGACTTTTTGTGTTTTGTTGAACTTTCTTGTAATCTGCATCTTTGATTATGGAATAAAATTTACTGTTATGTTGAATTGTTGTCTTGTGCATACAACAAACTTATTCATATTAACCTGCAAAATGTTAGTCCAAAACCACAAAACATACAAAATCACACTAGCAAAATCTAACTCTGCAGCAGAGTTTCCAATAGCAGCAGAGTAGACTTAGCAGCATTTTCCACATTTAGCAATGACAACAAACTTTTTAAGAACAATAACAGCATAGTTACTTTTACAAAACTTTACAAAAACACAGAGAGATAAGTTTTCTAAAGATTGATCATTCCAATACATGCAATCAAATATTAAAACCTACCCACATCAAATTGTTTAGTAAGTAGATCTACAACATTTTGATCAGTATGGATTTTCACAATTTGAATCAACTTCTTTTCATAACAATCTCTAATAAAATGGTGTCTTATCTCAATATGCTTTGTTTTAGTGTGAAAAACAGGATTTCTAATTATGCACAATGTACTGTTATTGTCTATATGAATTTTGGTGTTCATAAAATTGTACCCATAGTCCAGCAATTGATTTTGCATCCAAAGAACTTGACCACAGCAACTAGAAGCAGCCACATACTCAGCTTCAGTTGAAGAATTTGCCACCACAGTTTGTTTCTTGCATTGCCATGACACCAACCTGCTTCCAAGAAATTGAGAACCCCTTGTTGTGGATTTTCTATCCAAGCAAGCTCCAGCATAATCATTGTCAGAGAAAGCCTCTAACTCAAACGGTGAATTCTTAGGATACCAAAGCCCCAATTTGGGTTGATGCCTCAAGTATCTAAAAATCCTCTTTACTGCATTAAGATGTGATTCCTTGGGATTAGATTGAAATCTTGCACAAGCACATACAGCAAACATGATGTCTGGTCTTGAAGCTGTAAGATACATCAATGACCCAATCATTGATCTATATACATGAACATCCACATCTTTGCCTTCTTCATCTTTTAACAGTGGCTTGTCTTTCTCCATAGTTGTCTTTGCAGGCTTGGCATCAGTAAAGCCAAATTTCTTCAAAATATCAGCCACATATTTATCTTGACTGATAAATATGCCATCCTCCTTTTGTTTCACTTGTAACCCCAAAAAGAAAGTAAGTTCTCCCATAGAAATGGAAAACTTATCTTTCATTATCTTCTCAAAATCCTCACACATAACTTTGCTTGTAGAACCAAAGATGATGTCATCAACATAGACTTGAACCAGCAAAATATCATCTTTATTCTTCTTAATGAACAAAGTTTTATCAATCCTACCCTTAGTGTAACCACATTCTAACAAGTAGGTAGACAACTTTTCATACCATGCCCTGGGAGCTTGATGCAAACCATACAGTGCTTTTTCAACTCTGTAAACTTTCTCAGGGAAATTTGGGTCTTCAAAACTAGGTGGTTGTGACACATAAACCTCCTCATTGATTTCCCCATAAAGAAAAGCACCTTTCACATCCATTTGATACACCACAAAGTCTTTATATGAAGCAAATGCCAAAAATAGTCTAATAGCCTCAATCCTTGCCACAGATGCATATACTTCATCATAATCAATGCCTTCTTGTTGTGTGTATCCTTGAGCAAATAATCTTGCTCTGTTTCTAATCACAATGCCTCTTTCATCTCTTTTGCATCTGAAAACCCATTTTGTTCCAATAGCCCTCTTTCCATTAGGTAGATCAACCAAGGTCCAAACTTCTTGTAACCTGAATTGTAGAAGTTCCTCTTGTATAGCTTCCACCCAACTTGACTCTTGTAGGGCTTTATAAACATTCTTGGGTTCTATTTGTGATAGAAAACAAGCAAATAGGCAATTTTGTAGATCATTGTGACTATTTCTTTGATGCAAAGATCTAGCAAAGAAACCTTTGAGAAGCAGCTCTTTCGTCTTCTTCCGTGTTTGAACACTTGATGGATCACCCAAAATTTGTTCTTTTGGATGATGCTTGTGAATTATGGTTGTCTTTGTGGGACTAACAGGAATGTTGAGTTCCATGTTGTTGAAATCAGTTTGAGCACCAAAAATTTCACCTTCAAGAGCTTCATCATCTGTATCCTCATATATTTCAGTCAATCCAGGCATGTCTGGATCATCTTGAGAAGTTGTATCAACCAAGGATATGCCCTGTGTGTCAACTGTAGGAAACTTAAGTGTTTTTGGAGAAGCAGTCTGCTCAGCAGCAGAGTTGTCTGTCGGTGTAGCAGCGGAATCAGACAGACTACTGCTAAAAGTAGTTTCCTTTGTGACATTATCCAAAAGTGGCTCATCATTTACCACCTGTGCATCACTAGATGATTTCAGACCTTCCCCCCATCTCCCTAGAATGATCATCTGGTGAGCTTATGTTCTCCTGAGTGGGAATGATAGTTGGACCAATCTTCCATTTTTCAACCAAAACAAACTCTTCTTGAGGTGTTGACTTCACAGTATCTGTAGCTGCAAAAACATTTTCCTTTGTACCTGCAACATTGTTAGTATCTACACCTGCAATCACTGGCTCATAATTCATGGTTTTGGTTAGCATATCAATATTAAAAAGCCACTCAGGTTCTCTTTTTGCAGTATTAGGTTTATTCTCATCAAACTTAATATGAAAATTCTCCTCTACAAATTTTGTTTTCTTGTTGTACACCCTAAAAGCTCTACTATTTATGGAGTATCCAACAAAATAACCCTCATCAGCCTTTTCATCAAACTTACCTAACTGGTCTTTGGTATTTAAGATGGTAATAGGACACCCAAATGGTCTAAAGAACGCTATCATAGGCTTTTTACCATGGAACAATTCATAAGGGGTCTTATTATGAGGCTTAACTACCTTACTCCTATTTTGCACAAAGCAGGCAGTGTTCACTGCTTCAGCCCAAAAAGGTATAGGCAATTTAGAATCTGACAACATAGTCCTAGCAACCTCAATCAATGTTCTATTTCTCCTTTCTGCTACACCATTTTGTTGAGGAGTTCTAGCAACACTGTATTGTCTTAAAATACCCTTACCTACACAGAACTGATTCATAGCATGATTCTTAAATTTAGTTCCATTATCACATCTGATTATCTTAACTTTATTATTTATTAGGTTTTCTATTCTAGTTTTGAATTGCTTAAGAATCTCAGTGGTTTCATCCTTAGAAGCTAGAAAGAACACCCATGTAAACCTCCTAAAATCATCTGTGACAACTAGGCAATATTGCTTCCTATTCAGACTATTCACATAAACAGGCCCAAATAAATCCATATGAAGCAAATGTAAAGGCTTGGTAATGGTATTCACAACTTTGGACTTAAAAGACACTCTGTGTTGTTTACCCTTTTGACAGGCAACACAGGTTTCAAGATTTTCAAAAACTTTTGAAGGTAATCCTCTGACAAGATTGCCTTTTACCAATTTATTCATAGTTTTGAAGTTCAAATGTAGATTGCCTTTTACCAATTTATTCATAGTTTTGAAGTCCAAATGCCCAAGTCTTTTGTGCCATAATTTGGATTCATCAAGAGTGGCCTTTGCAAGAAGACAAGTTAAAGCTCTTTTGGGAACTATGTTCTTTATATGATCATTGTATATGTTATCAGATCTAGGGACTCTTAGTAGCACACATTTATCATCTGGCAACTTAAAGTCAGGAGAAAGGATAAGACATTCAGTATCAGTAAAAAGAACAAAATTCCTCTTGTCACACATCTGTGAAACACTAAAGAGATTGAACTTTAGTCCTTCTACAAGGAACTATTTTTCAAAATCCAAATTCCTTGTTTTAATAATACCAGTACCCACAATTTTTCCACCTTTGACATCATTACCAAAAGCAACATATCCACCATTTTCCATTGGCTCAAAATCTTCAAGTTGAGATATGTCTCCTGTCATATGTCCAGAGCATCCACTATCCACAATTCCTTTGTCTTTTAGCTCATCTTATAGATTGCCCTGCACATGTAAAGTAGAGAAATCAGTTTTTCTTTTTGACCCAAGCCATTACTGACTTGGATCTGCCTTGTGCATCAACATAATCATATTTAGTGAGGTCCATTGATGCACTGTTGTTGTTGGAAGCTTTAGATAAAACATTTGATTTTGGTTTCCAACTCCAGCAAGCTGTGGCCTTTACAGCATAAAAATGATTTACAACAACTGTATCTGTTTTGACTTTGGGAACAACAGTAGAGTCTTTTGCCTTAGCAACAGAGTCTACATTAGGACTAGCAGTAGGACCAGTTGTTTTATTATGAAAAGACCTGTTTGTTTGAGTAGTCACAATGGATCTAGTAATACCAGATCTCAATAAAACCGCTCTTGGAACCATTTGTCTTTTTGAAAAGTTTTGATGATTCACTCTAGTATGTTGGTTCCAAACAGGTTTTTGGTAATTCTTACAGTGTGCAATAAGATGCTCAAAACTACCACACTTATAGCATGCCTTCTTTCTCAATTCAAATTCATTACCTAATTTATGTGAAACTAGGTTATTAAAATTTCTTTGATTACCCCTAGGCTTTTTATTAAACCTTTTCATATGATGTCTAGGTACTTCATTATACTCAACAACTTTCTTAGACATATTATGACCTAGTACAGGTTTCAGAAACTTAACCTGTTTAACTCTAGACTCATCAACCTTAGGAATTTCTTCCTGGTTAACACTGTATGTTGGCTCAGTCTGTTCATCCTCACTATCTAACACCCAATCTTCAATAATTGGTTCATCAGAAAACTTTTTATCATCAACCCTAGGTGTTTGAATAGGCACATTACTGGTTTCTTCACTAGGTTTGATGTCTTCTTTTATACTAATGAAAGATAACTCCTTTCCTGTTGGTGCAAATGCACTTTTCATTGGAGGAGCCACCTCATTGTATCCTATTCCACTACCGTTTCTCATTAATTGACATTGAATTGTATGATCTATGACAGTTGAAGCAAATTTTTGTTTTTCAACTCTTACAATATGTTTATCTTTATCTGCAAGAGCTTCATCTCTAGCCTGTTCTGCTTCTGTTAACTTTTTCTTAAGCATTTCAATCTCATTATTTTTAATAAAAAGCTCACCATCCTATATATTTATCCTATCAACATATTCAAACTCACACTCTTTAAGATATTCAAGTCTTCTTTCTACATTTTGAATTCCTATTTTATAACCTAAGCTATCAAGTTTTAGGGACTCAACTTCCTGTCTAAGACTTTCATTCCTAGCTTTAAGTTCTTCTATAGTGTCTACACAAGATTGAAAAGAACAAGTAGAATCATTAGACTCATTGGATACCTCAGAGTCAGAACCAGATGATGAGGAAGCATAGGCCATAAGAGCAAAATTATGCCCTTGAGTCTTTACTTCAACAATAAAGCATGGTTTGGTTCTTCTGCAGCCAAGTCACTCCAGTCATATTCTCCTAACCCATCACAAGACACCAAAGCAGTAGAAGGCTTTGACTCATCTTCAGTCTTCTTGGGAGTCTCCACAGTCTTCTTTGGAGCTCTGCATTCCCTTACAAAGTGCCCCTTTCTGTTGCAGTTTTAGCACTCCATCATTGATTTGTCAAATCCCATGTTGCCCTGAGGTTTATACTTGAGCTGTTTTCCAGTCCTTTTCCAGAACTTCCTTGCTCTCAAGGTTAACATAGCCAAATGCCACTTCAAATCTATCTCTTCAAGAGCATCAGGATCAATATGATCAGCATCCTAATTCAGAACTTGAGTACCTGTAGTAAGATCAGCCAAGAATGCACAAATAGCAGCATCATTCATAGTATCACTGTTGTTAGAGCCAGCAGCAGAGTTGCTAGTGTTAGCAGCAGAGACACCATAAGCAGCAGAGTGAATGTCTGAGGAGTTAGTGGTTTTAGAGGACACAAAGGCTATATTTTGAGCAGCAGAGGATGAAGTAGATGAACTAGATGAGATATTCATCTCAGATTCATATACTTTCAAGTTGTGGAGATTATTCAAACTCATGTTTCAAAATCAGCTTTGTTTCTCCACACAACAGTATGCATGCTCCATTCTGGTGCAAGGCTTCTGAGAAACTTGAGATTTATGTCTTCTTCAGGAACTGTGTAGCCTACAAGCTTCAAATGGCTTATAAGCTTTTGAAGCCTGTTATAGGTAGCATCAAGTTTTTCTCTACTTAGAGTAGTGAAGTTTTCAAACTGATGCTTCAGAACATTTTTCCTTGATTTTCTGGTAGCAGCATTGCCACCAAACCTTGTCTCAACAGCATCCATAAGATCCTTGGCAGTTTCACAGCTTTCAAAGTCCAACTAATACTCATTAGGTATTCCCATCATGAGAATACTGTGAGTTTTAATCTCCAGCTTCCTTTGATCTTCATCATCCTTGCTTTTGATGGGCACCTCCTTCCCATCAACAATCACTGGGAATTTGTCTCCATTCAAGACAACATTCCACATCTTGTAGTCAATCATTCTCATGTATTGCTTGATCCTCATCTTCCAAAGCTCATATTCTCCTTGCTTGAGCATTGGAACCTTTGAGGCAGTAACCATATGTGTATCATCACCCATAACTTCAGTTGAGGTTATGAACAGAGTTTGAGAGTACTTGAGTTCTTCTTGATCACAGCTTCTAGATCACAAGCTCTGATACCACTTGTTGATCCCAATTGAGCAGTAGATCTTATATAGAAGCTGACTTAATTGTAATGAACTTAAACAATATGCGGAATACAATGTTTAACTTAAGATGAACACAAGAACAAAGTTTTCACACTTTAACACTTCAATATATTAAATACGAGCACTCTAACAATGCTAGGGTTTACAAACTTGAAGTGATTCGACTTAAACACAGACACGTACGTAATTCTAAACCTAGGGATCTCCTTTTATAGACAAGGAACCCTACACGGTTTTACAATGACTTCTTACACAAACAAAGATATTCTAAACATATAGAATATTTACACAATCTTTACTATAATTACAAGACACGTTTCTATTATAATCTCTGAGCAGCAGAGTCTTGCAATTCTTCCAGCAGCACTTTCCAGCATAGCAGCAGTTTGTTTTCACTAGCAGAAGATTCAATACCTTAGCAGCAGATTCATCATACAGCAGCAGATTGACACTTAGACAATTTCTCAGAAGTAGAATCCTAAAACCCAACAAGGTTTTTTATTCTGTTATACGTTTATGTTTGCAAAATAAATTACTTCAAGTGCCACTAAATTGTTGAATCTGATGCCTGCTTAGCTCCTGAGATCCATTACTGAGACAGTTAGCTAAAGATACTTAAAACTTATATGTTGTTGAGCAGTTTTGTGATAACGTAGTCTGTATAAAAAGGTAGTGTACAAGGTTCGCAGTCGTGGATGATTGATTACTTTTTTTTATATGATTAAGGTTTTAGAAAAGCCTTGTGGATGGGGAGAATATCTGATTCAACTATTTCTCTTGCTGCACTTGATCCTTATGGTAACCATGTTGTATTCGGTGCTGTTACTCTTAACATTATTTTGGCGCTAGCTAATTGTTATAGTCAGGTATTATTATTCGAAGCACCTTAAATTTTTCTTAAAGATATTGCGAGAAACTACGTAAGTGGCAGTTTGCCTTCCGAGGCTGTAGTTGGTAATCAGTTTCTTTTCTGTTGTTAATAAAATTACTTTTCACTACTCATTTTCTTTTTATTAGGTTATTTTGGGCTGTGTTATGCTTACATCGAGTTAAATGGTCTACATTGAAAAACTTTTGTTAAAAGAAAATAGATTCAAACTTTCAATGAAAGGTAGATGCATATAAATTTTATAATTGTTTATGGCAAGTAGATTTTACTTTATTTGTATTTTGTATGTGAAAGGTTAACACTTAACAAAAGAATTGGCAAAAATTAGTCTTTCGACCCAAAATTACCAGATATGATTTTAGCCTGATGTTGTAGCCACTGCTAATTCAACTACATTAAAATTGTTAAATAATTGGAAAGT
Source organism: Artemisia annua (assembly GCA_014162995.1). NCBI lineage: Eukaryota > Viridiplantae > Streptophyta > Magnoliopsida > Asterales > Asteraceae > Artemisia > Artemisia annua. The sequence goes on along the minus strand of LBNU01025013.1, from coordinate 11,214 downwards.
ATTTTCGAATTTAAATTCACATTATAATTGGCCTAAAATTTTGAGATAATACTTGATAAACATAATGATAGATATGAACACAAATTTTTTTGAAATATATACTGAACAATACAACTTGCAAAATTAATTCATGACTTTTCAGTTGCCCTAGCCTTTATATAATTGGTTTTACAAAACGTTTTCAAGCACACAAATCTGATACTCAAGCCTGCGAATTTTTCATTCACAACCTCGAATTTATTCTCATCTAAATATGACTTCTTCAAACAAAAGATCAGCAACTGATGCAGAGATTGAAAACGACCATGCAACTCATCCTAAGTATGTTACAAAGTTTTTTTGGCATGTGAATCTTTGTATTTTTTTTTCAACCATTGATTTAATGATTCCTTTGCCATGCAAGGAAACAACATATTGAAGGTGAACAGACAGTCATTCAAAAACGGGAACCAGGGACAATTTAAGTTAAAGGTTTGTTGTTATGTTAGATCTATCTTCGTTGTATCTAATGATGTGTGACGATTGACGAATGCACACTTAGAATATATCATTGTTGCAATAATTACAGGTTATTAATTATAGCATCTGATCATTGCTATTTTGTGACTAGGCACAGAACGTGTAGAAGTTAAAGAAGATGGCTATGCAAAACTACCCTTATGCATGCCTGATGAGAGCATTGGAAAGAGGTTGGTGCGATTAGAAGATTAGAAGAGCATGAATATAGTGAAGCTGAATACGAGAGTCAAAATGACGATATTGAAACGTTCTCAACTTCTCATATGATAGCTTGCACTTAGCGTATTCTCGCGAGTCTTCATCTAAATTACCTTTTTAAAGTGTGTATTGTTTCCTAATTAAGATTCTTATGAAGCAACAATGTATATTTTTGTTAAAGATATTTACTTTCATATGTTATGTGTTTAATATGACATATGAACTTCAATATACTAAACATCGCATGTTAGTGTTAAATTTGGTGTTGAGGTTTTATGAAAAAACTACACATTCAGTGTATACAAGTTCAGTGTGAATAGGATTTTTCATGCAACGTGTATTCAATCAAAGACCGGTTGTTTCTGACCTTTGTTTATAATCTATAAAAATGATGTATTGTTTGTTTATAGTAGCGGCATTATTCTATCATCTCGCTCAAGGCATTGAAAGGACGTCGTGACAAACGAGCCAGCTCTACAGTTATGAGTGGTTTTGTTGATAATGATATGGGTTAAAACTTGGGGGAGGCATTTTATTTTTTTCAAGTGGCTATATTTATGTTGACTGGAAGTAAACAGAGTACAAATTGGGATTCTAAAGAGTGACTCGGTATTGTTTAGGGGAAGCCAATTCGTAACCTGAGCCAAACATATCTCCGCTAAACATTGTTCTTTTCATATATACATGCAATACTATTGTCTACAAACGCTCCGCTGCAACGCGTCGGTTGAAATCCTCGTTATATACATAATACATACACAATGACATACATAATTACTAATTAACATTCTAATTCTTTTTAAGAAAAACGAAAATTACAAACTAGAATTTACACTCAAACTAAAAAATCCCTCCAATTTAACCTGTTATATAAATAGGATTACACAACTTCATTAGACATATAAAACTAATTAAATTTTGTTTTAAAAGATATGAAACATAGTGTTGAATGAATAAAATAGTTGGCTCCTAATTTTACTCAATAAATAAATAATACAATACTATTGTTAGCGTATTTGTGTGTATGTTATACTATATCTTTTTTCTCAATGATATTTTATTATAATATGGAGTACATATATTTGTAAGATAATACTTATGCTGATGTCATAGCTATTTTTAGTATAACAATTGATCGCCAATAGATTAAATTGAAGGGTACTCTCTATTGGAATTGTAAAGTTTTGTTGTGTTTTATAGTGATCTACGAAATGGATATTAGTGACAATTTTTTTGTCACTAAACCGTCTCTAATAAACCATCACCTTTATAAATACGTGTCTAATCGAATTGGTGGCAGTTATATCTGTTGAAAAGGCATCACTAAACGAACCATAGTGATTGTTTGAACCCGTTTCAGTTAGGGACGGTTATTCTGTCGCTAGGTCGTCGCTAATTGTGAACCATTGTGACTATTACGAAAAGATGTGTCTCTAAGGCCATTTGAAGGGATATTGTGATTGTTTTGAAGGGTCACCATGTGCTTATATATAGAGGACGAATTTGTCACTTTGGAATCATAAAAGACACACAAACATCATCCATTTCCATCATCATAACATATCAGATTCGCTAGATTCAAATTTTATACTTGATTTGATTGTTGTATACTCTAAACAGTTCGTACTAGATAGGACGAATTTCTGTTTAAGGACACTGCTAATCGCAGGCCTCAATATGTTGTTGTAATCTTACGATTCTATATAAAATAATTTGTATTATGTTTATATTATTCCTAACACTCTCCGTCGCAACATGCGAATACGGAATACCCGACTATCTATACTACATATAAAGGAAAAATGGTCAAAGTGGAAAAGTGAAAAGTTAAGTAATGTTGAAATGTTGAAAAATCTTATTAAAGGAAATTATGAAATGTAATTAATACTTTTATTAAAACACCTCATTACCTAAAAGTACAATGATATATTCACATTGTACAACCAATTAAAAACATATACACCAAATTAACTACAACCAATTAAAACATAAACCGGGTTGACCCGGGACGCTTCAAACCCGACGGGTTGACCCGGTTTAATTTGACCAATTTTTGACCCAACCTAGAAAGTTGACCTGGTTTAAATCGACCTATTTTTCGACCGGAACGGTTCACCTGGGTCGAACCGGGTTTCAAAACATTATCCATTACTTAAAAGTGCAATAATTTATTCACATTGTACAACCAATTAAAAACATATCTATCAAATTAAATACAACCAATTAAAACAAAAACCGGGTTGACCCGGGACGCTTCAAACCCGAACGCGTTGACCCAGTTTAATTTGAACCGTTTTCGACCCAACCTAGCAAGTTGACCCGGTTTAAATCGACCTATTTTTTTGCTCGAAACAGTTCAACCGGTTGAACCACCCGGGTTGAACCGGGTTTCAAAATATTATGTTAAATTCCCAAATCTTCAAACTTTTATTGTTTTTTGTTTATAACCTATACACTTTTTTTATCAATAAACTATCTGTCGCTATAAAATCCGTTGCTATGCACGGGTACTCGTCTAGTTCTGTATAATATTGCAAGGTAGTTCTGAATTGAATGTCTTGGCTTTGGTATTAAGGTAGCATACTGTGTAAATTGTGATTCAGTGATCTAAACTTTATCATGCAACATAAAATTTCGAATATATGTCCTAAAACTCAAATGTAAAACTAAAAGGTGTATCTAGCTTTAGCACGCAGAGTATAGAAACATCATCTGTGTGTCGTAATTTACAGGTTGTAACAACGTCATTGTAAAAAGAAATATTAATAATAATAGTCACATTATTGATGAATTTCCAAAAATGTTAACTTCCATTATTATTCTCACCGTCACTAGCACATATATTCTTGAATCCACGGTCGTTTAGTTTTGACATATTTGAAGTGTATATTTTTTTATTGTGATTGCAAGATCTATACTTTAGCATGAGATGGTCCTAGAGTTAGCTGAACTTTCATCTTTATTCACTTAGGTGTTATGAAAGCGTAGAGGGTTGGGGGGGGGTGATACNATAATCATAGATAATTAAAAAAAAAAAAAAAAAAAAAAAAAAAAAACATATGCGATAACGACTAGAAAAGTTTTGTCTATATCTATCTTTACCATATTTATAAATTGCATACCTTTTGGAAAGTAGTTTTTATTTAACGAAGAAATCGCACTTCATTTGGAATTTGTAAAATGATGTACGGCTTGCTTGTTAATAGCGTCAACATTGCTGCCTTCTTTTGAAAACTGTATTAACTGTGGTAGGAGGTATCATACTGTTGATACGGACTTACGATTTTAAGGCCTCGAAACAAAAACAGTTCTCTTATGTTCAACATTAACCTAAACAACAACAACAACAGCAAACCAAAAAAAAAAAAAAAAAAAAACCCTCAATGATGAAGCTAGCTCACTCTTTTTTCATTTCAAGGCAAATTAAAAAAGACGCGAATGGTTGTTGAAGATCCCGATTTTGGATCATAAGGATTTACGATTACGATATACAGAGCAAAAGCGATCCGAATCCTACAGTTAGGATCCTTAGCAAGCTTAAAAATCTTATAACTATCCCGATATGACCATAGGATCTTTAAAATCTAATCTAATCCGATCTTACTTTTCTCGAACCGTAAACTAAAACAAAACTACCAAGTAATAGGAGTTATATTTAAGGAATTTAAAAAAAACAACATTATTAATATCTTAAATAATTCATATTTAACATTTTCATAAAACTTCAGTATATTTTTTGTGTTTATGAATATATAATTATGATTTTGAATATATTATAAAGCTTTTAAAGAACAAATGACATTGTAGTAAAAAAAAATTTTTCCTTTAAGGGATCTCATTAGATCTTACGTCTCGACTTGCAAAATGAAAGGATTCGTAAGTAAGATCGTGATCTTGAAACCTTGAAAAAAGATAGAAACTTTTAAATAACAAATAACTTTGAACATCATTATGTTAACTTTTTTAACTTTTTATACACATGCTATTTCTCAAACAAAATAGGGTTGTAATATACAAATATGTTGCTAAACTTTTCAAAAAAGTTCGCCTAATTAACTGAACTTCATTTCTATTCACTTAGATCTCCTTCGGTTCTATTTAAAAACTTAAATCTTTTGTATCAAACAATCGATCAAGTAAGACGTAATAGATAAAGTGGCAATAATAGTTCTACAACTAAAATGATAGTAGAGACTATAAACTAAGGCAAGATATCACAACACAAGCATAAGCATCATATACAAAAATCCACGACACAAACATAAATGCAAAGTATAAAGCGATAAATGCGAATATAAATGTAAAGCGATAAGTAAAAGGAAATGCAAACCGAACACGATGATTTATAGCGGTTCGGTCACGAAGCTCCTCTTCACCCTATTCCACTCCCCAGTATCCAACTCGAAAGTAACTTCACTAGATCAACAAGCTCCCTTCTCGGCGGAGAAACGCTTACAATGTTTACCGATACTAAGCTAAATATCGAGTCCTTCTTTGGGTACAACCAAACCCATTATGTTTTATGGCCCAACATAACAAACCTTGCGTTTTATGGCCTAAACACATATACCACCTAACTCCTTACAAGTTTACCGATACTAAGCTACGTATCGAGTTCTTCTACAGGTACAACTAAATCCATTATGTTTTATGGCGCAACATAACAAACATTGTGTTTTATGGCCTAAACACATAAACCTCATAAACTCTAGTTTGTTGTATAATAGTGATACAAGATGGTGTATAATGATGATGATCCAAGACATGAGTGTTAAATGGATGTGAATTCCTGAACTAAATGAACTTCTTGTATCACTAGTTATGTGATATGTTCTTAACTAGTTATGAATGTAAAATGCAAGTAATGTAAAGAGTAAAAGAAAGAACACAACCAAAGGAGACGCCGAGATTTATAGTGGTTTGGCACGAAGCTCACTCTTCGTTCACTATGTCAATACACTCCTTCAGGCAGAGCAATCCGTACACAAGCTTACACCAAGTTTACCAACACTAAGCGGAATGTGGAGTTCTAATCGTAGCTAGAACCAATCTACACCAAGGCCCATGTGCCACACGAACAAGACACTTTTCCTACTTAGATTGACACACGATCCAAGCCTTCACATGAACGAGCACTCCCGTTTACTTGAATCCTTCCTGATTCAAGCCTTCACACACCGACTTCACTAAGTCCTAATCTTCATACTAGAACTCCACTAGTTCTAGTCTTCACAACACAACACACAACTAATACAAGACCTAGTCTAGTTAAAACACTTCTTGGACTTATACCTTTGTCCAAGTTCACCCTAACACAACTAGTCACGACTCACACACAAGTCGGATACAATTATAATATTTACAAATGAGAGAACAGGAGGAAGAAGAGAATCGTAACACTTGTTACGTTTGTGTGTGGACTCTTATAACACTTTGATTCTTGACGACTTCTGTAGAAAATCGTTTTGGCTCGATCTAGGATATAAAAACAATGATTGAATGCACAACGGAATAATAAGAACACAATCAAAGTTTCAACAAGGTTCTTCACTAATAAAATAAATGATCCTCTATGGATCTATATCACACACACTAAAAGTGTTTTTCTGTTTGGAGAAGCGTTCAAAATACAATACTCATATGTTCCTTTTTATAGATAAGGAACCCTAATACAATAATAAATAAAAGATCAATGCATATCACTACCTAAAATAGCTCATGCATATCCTAACAAACTAATAATAAATATACGGAGTCACTATATCCGTAGAAACAAATCTTCCGCAGGAACCATTTCATCAGCAGAAACCATCTATAGCTTCAGCAGTAACCATCCGTAGGAACCTGTCAGCAGACTCCATCAGTAGGAACTTCTAAAATTCCCAACAATCCTCCCCTAATCTTGAATTTGACTTGGTTAAGTTCAAGATTCTTGTTAGATGAGTAACTTCCAAAGCATGAGGATTGACTTGAACACTTGCAAAATTAAAGTAACCAACAGCAACAAAGACTCTATGTCAATAGCAACCAGTAACCATCTGTGAAGACCAAGATTCTGGTAGTAGCTTGAACCTATCAGCAGCAACAAGAATCAGCAGCAACATGAGTAGATTTGATAAGCCTTTACCAAGTAGCTACTCACTCTTGGGCTAGCTAGTCCTTCGGTGGAATTATGACATCACCCTGGTGAACTAGTTACCAGTCCAACACTCAGAACGTGAATCATGGGTGTGTTGAAATACCCTAATG
>LBNU01025012.1:0-14990 GCA_014162995.1 Artemisia annua | reverse complement strand
AAGTATCTGCGCAGTCTTTTGGCTGCAAATACTAGTGCCAGTACCAACTTTTCCATTGGACTATAGTTGATCTCCGTCTTCTTAAGCGCTTTGCTTACGAAGTATACAGGTGTTTGTACTGAACTCCTATCCGTCAATAGCACTGCGCTTACTGCCCCATGAGTTGCGGATAAGTACATTATCAACTCCTCCCCTGGTCGGGGTGCGACTAACTTGGGAAGCGCTGCTATGGTTTGCTTAAGCTCTTGAAAAGCTTCTTTCGCTTCTGTAGTCCAACGAAAGTCTCCCTTCTTTGCACACTTCTTGAGTGTTTTAAAGAGTGGGAGTGATTTGTCCGCTGACATGGACAGGAATCTATTTAGACCTGCCAGTTTCCCATTCAGGGATTGAACTTCCTTTAGCGTGCGTGGTGAAGGAAGTTGGATGACTGCTTCTGTCTTTTCTGGACACGGTTTAATGCCATCCGGCTCTATCAAGTATCCTAAGAACATGCCTTCTGTAGCGCCAAAAGTGCACTTCTTAGGGTTTAACTTCATATTTATTTTTCGTAGTGTTTTGAATGTTTCTTCAATGTCACGCACTACGTCATCTTCAGTATGGCTCTTTATGACCAGGTCATCAACATATACTTCTAAGTTGCGGCCTACTTGCTTTTCAAATGCATTATCTACCAAGCGCTGGTAGGTGGCACCTGCATTCTTCAGTCCAATAGGCATCTTCGTGTAACAATAGACACCTTGGCTTGTATGGAAAGCTGTTTTTTCCTTGTCTTCCTTAGCCATTTGAATTTGGTGGTACCCTTTATATGCGTCCAAGAAGCATTTAAAGGGGTATCCGCATAAGGACTCCACTTTCCAATCTATCTCTGGTAGTGGGTAGCAGTCCTGTAGACATGCTTTGTTGAGATCAGTGAAGTCTACGCACATCCGCCAACTGCCATCGCTCTTTTTAACCATGACTGGATTAGATAGCCAATCATGGTAGTAGACTTCTCGCATGATACCCGCGTCCACTAGCTTATGTACTTCCTCCAAGATGGCTTTTGCGCGCTCTGGAGCTTGGCCGCGCTTCTTCTGCCTTATTGGTGGATATCCTTGTCGGATTTGCAATTTGTGTTCTGAGATTGACCGAGGTACGCCAGTCATGTGCTTTGGCTCCCATGCGAAGACATCCAGATTCTTTTGCAGGAGTGCGCACACGGCTGCTTTTCCTTTGTCTGACAGCGAGCCCCCAAGTGATACCTGTTGTTCAGGGTAATCGGGGTGGATTGCTACTTTTATGTTCGGTATCTTAGTTNGCCAGTCATGTGCTTTGGCTCCCATGCGAAGACATCCAGATTCTTTTGCAGGAGTGCGCACACGGCTGGTTTTCCTTTTTCTGACAGCGAGCCCCCAAGTGATACATGTTGTTTAGGGTAATCGGGGTGGATTGCTACTTTTATATTCGGTATCTTAGTTGCGCCATGTTCTGGAGCGTGTGTCGTTTCATATGTAACCGTGTTACATTCTTCAGGTGGCACAACGTTATTGTAGAGGGTGACGATGCTACCTTCTACTGGGAATTTGAGCATCCCATGTGCTGTGGATGGCACTGCGCGCAGGGCTGATATTCCCGATCTTCCGATAATGCCATTGTATGGCGAGGGAGACCTAATCACCATAAAGTTCATCCACGCTTTTGTGGAGTGCTCCTTATTACCGACCATAACTAGCAGCCGTATTTGTCCTATTGGCCATATCTTTTCTCCTGTAAAGCTTGTTAATGATGTCGCGGCGGGGACTAGCTGGCTTTGTATCGCAGGTCGTAATCTCTTGAAACAATGTTCGTACATTATCTCTGCGGATGCTCCTCCATCAACGTACATACGGTGGATATCGTGACCCCCCGCATTTATTTCGATGGTGAGTGGCTCCGCCACTGCGTTGTCCACAGTCAAAGTGGGAAAAGAGATTTCGTCACCGGAAGAAAACCTTTGGCTGACTTTTTGCTTTACTTTGCGTTGCCATGATTGTATCATGTAGATTGTGTCCGCCTTATCTTTAGGTGCTTCTTTTTTATCCATGGTTCTTTGTCTATCTTTTCCTTCTTTAATGTTCTTAACTAAGTGGTCCAGCTTGCCCTCTTTCACTAATTTGTCAATTAGTTGGCGCAGCTGGACGCACTCATTTGTTGTGTGGCCCTTCTGTCCGTGGTATTCGCAATACCCATTCCCTGTGCGCTTCCCTTCTGGTGTGCGCATTGGTGGGGGTTTGGGGAAGTTTGCGCCTTCTGTTGCAAATATTTCTCGTGGAGTTTTTATCAACGGGGTATACTTGTCGTTTCCCCGTGTACCTCCATCATTGCGATAGGTTTTATTACGATTACCGCTCTGGTCATTGGATTGTATCCTTGACTGTTCTTGCGGTCTGTAATTCGAATATCCTTTCTTGCTATCTGCGGCGGCAACTTCTCCTTGGATGAAGGACCTTGTGCGCTTCATTAGTTCATCAAAGGTTTGGGGAACCTTATCATTTAATTTCTTAATGAGCTCTTGGTTATTGATCCCATTCATGAATCCTGAAATTTTTAGTACCTCAGGACACGCCTTGACATGTATGCATTCATCCTTAAAGCGCTCCATGTAAGCACTCGTTGATTCCCCTTGGCGTTGTTTCACTCTGGCCAATTCCACCGGGTTCTTAGCGCACTTCTTCCTCTGAGTGAAATTCAAACGAAATGCTTTTCGCAACGCTTCAAACCCGTCTATGCTTCTTCGTGGAAGCTTGCTAAACCAAGTTCGCGCATTCCCCACTAATGTAGAGTTAAACATATGGCACCGCACAGGTTGTGGCCAACTTTCGATAGTAGCAGCGGATTCAAAAAATTTTAGGTGATCGTCAGGATCACCCGTTCCATCATATGTTTTAACATTGGCGGGCATGCGCCTTTTCTTNCTATGCTTCTTCGTGGAAGCTTGCTAAACCAAGTTCGCGCATTCCCCACTAATGTAGAGTTAAACATATGGCACCGCACAGGTTGTGGCCAACTTTCGATAGTAGCAGCGGATTCAAAAAATTTTAGGTGATCGTCAGGATCACCCGTTCCATCATATGTTTTAACATTGGCGGGCATGCGCCTTTTCTTGCCATCCGAATAATCGCTGATGCGTCTTGTGAATGCATCAACCTTTTGGCGACGCCAAGGAAGAGATATGTCCTCGTCTTCTTCCTCGCGATGTCTTCCTCTGGACTTCCAGTGTCCTCGCGATGCATCAACCTTAAGGGGCTTTCACTTGGGGAAACTCGTCTTCCCAGTCTGTCATGAACTCTTCTGCTTCCAAATCTAGAAGAGCTCTCGCTCGGTGAGCGCCGTCGTCCAAGTCTATCACGGATTCTGCGATTACCAAGCCTGGAGTGGACATTAGTACGCCTCTCATTGTCTTCGTATTCCTCCGAGTATTGTGAGTTGGATGTTGTACCGAGCCTAGCATGGATATCGGTACGCCTCTCATTGTTTTCGCGCTCTAGATGGCGCGGTGGGGAGTTTTCATTAAAGTTAAGCCGAGCTTGTAAGCTCTGACTTGACCTTCTTCTTGCCTCCTCTTGCAGGAGGTTAGTTAATGCTTCATAATTTCGGGATACAAAATTATTTAGCGATAACTCATGCGTGTCTTCTTCCAACGCAATGATATTTTCTTCCACGTTAGTCCCCCTATCCCGGTTAGGCGCGCCTGGCGGCATAGTGTTGTCCACAATAGGTGCCGTTTGATGGGGAGTATTGAAGAGAGTGCACTGAAGTTCTTCAGTGTTTGGAACCACCGTGGTGGACTGAGTAGTCACTGCGGGCAACCCTACCGTTGGAAGAGTTGGGGTTGGTCCCGATTCTTGGTGGCCAGGCGCACTGGTTGTTCCAGAGGTCTGCCTAGAAGTTGGATCTTGATAGTTCCTCCTCTGGGGATCACCACGTGTCTTATCCAACTGCGGAGTCCGCTGGTTTGCGTTTTTGTGTTTCATCATCCTAGTTCTTAATGTAGGGTCCCCACGGATGGCGCCACTTGTTGATACAAAAGTTGGACGTTCCTTGTTTTGGGTTCCTGTTCTCATACCAATTAGATCTTAATGCTTGAGACCTGCGCACTAAGAAAGCAAACAAACACCGTTAGGCTTATCGTGGGATTGTCTCCCACGATTATCCTCCGGCGTGAGAGTAAGTAATCGATTTAGGGTTATGTGAAGAGTTAGGGTTGTAAGTCGTACCTTTGACGAGAGCTATGATGCCCTATATATATACATACGAAACTGATAAGGTTTCGTGTTCCTCACTCTTCGGCGTGTCCGCCGATATCGGATATTTGATATATATCTCCTTAATAGGAGCTATCGTATATCTAATCCATAAATAACTTTGGGTTTGGGCCTCGTGAGCCCAAACCATTATCATAGTAGCCCACACGTGGTGGGCTTAAATGTTAGTGACGTCTAATATTCGGATTCGTGACCCGAATATAGACTATACGTCATCAATATTGTTAACCAAATAAGGGATCAAATAGAAAGTCCATGCTATTAACTATTAAGGAACCAGCTGGTCCATGCTTTAGAGTTTAGACACGTTCTTCTTCCTTTTCATTCCAACTTTTTTTCCTCTTTCCCTCCGGCTTCATTTCTCTTTCTTATCTCATGATTCTTTTCCACTTTTAATTTCTTAAACCATTATCTAAGATTAAAATTCTAGATTTAATTACTTCAATGAGGATTCCAACCCGCGCATTGCTACAGAGCGTTTGTATACGATATTATTGTATGTGCTAGAAGCATAAATCCACAAAAATTAAGATAAGGTTAGTTATGTTAGGTTTCTTAGTTAAGATAAGCCCTATTGTATTAACTAACGTGACATCACAACCATAATGAATTTAACTAAAACCTTTTAATACAATTAATATAAGTTACACGTCGAACAATTTGAATAACATAAAAACCGAGTACAAAAAAATGTAAACTCAATCACAAAGCAACATTGAAAAAAGTTATTAGATACATCATTAAAAACCTAAAATTCAAAAGATCATTGAAAAAAATGATGATGAGGATGGTGCTGACGATGATGAGCACTATGACTGTAATGTAATGAAATTGTCTCTGTCAAAAATAAAACGTGTTTGAGATAAAACTAAAACAATCGACAGCGATGATGACGATCCTAGATGTATTTCAATCTTGAGAATTAAAGAACACCCACCATTCCTTATGGTAGGTGTCCTTTTATTCTAAAGATGGAAATACATCTAGAATCGTATTCACCAATGTCCTCTCTTTTAATCTCTTCTGAAACCCGGTTTAACCGTGGCCATATGCTATTGATGTTTTCTGACACAAATATGCCTCACCTTGTGGAGCTGGAAGAGATCTGAAGCTTTCTTGCTAATAAAAATTTAATACAATGTCAGTTTAAACAGTTATATTTGAAGCAACAGGACAAAGTATATTATATATCTAAATAAGCCAAAACCCACATTGGAGAAAGTTATTAGCCATATCTTGAAGAACTATGAAGTTTGTATCTACACAATCAGTGTAAAGTATTAGAAATGTAGACGAAGCACAACAACATAATGAACAAAAAAGTAGCAGACGAATTGATTTTGGAATACATGAGTTGTCATAACTTGTCAGCTCATATGCTCTAACTATTTAAGGATCATGTCCCTTTTTCAGAGTAGAATCTATGTCAGGATCTCTTACCAATCATTAGACATTTATCTGTGAATTTGATCATTTAGTATTTAGGCTATTCACGATATATCGAGTGGAAAGAATAAGAATGAGTTGAGGATGGGATAAATTGATATGCAGGCCTTCTATGATACGTGCAACCAGCATTTTTTTGTAAAAAGAAGGTTAGGTAAAGACCTTTTTCTTAACATAACATCTCCTTGCAAGTACCGCAGAAAGCCTCCAAATCAATTCTTCTCATCCTCCGCATGCCAACATTAGCATGTCCAATTGACATTCCTTGAATTTCCTAAATACAAAAATGAAAAATATTTATTCCTTGGCTCACACATTGTATTGGTTGCAAAACCTTGTTGCTTTTTATACTTTCTAGATTCTGCCATGGCAAAATTAAAATCAGAGGGTGACAAAATCATCATAGCCCGACAACCACCATCCAACCGATTTATAAAAAAATCGGTTAAATGCTCCAAACGATTCTTCAGAATTCCTTTCATCAATTGTTGATTATAGAAAGCATGTATAAAGCACGCAACTAACCTCTAAAATTAGGTGGCAACTCACTGAAAACCCACCATGAAACATAACGGTATCAGTGCCACATAGTTTAGGTAACCAATCTTCTTTTAGCAGCGTGAACCGATAAACAATCTGAGAAATCCTAAGCAGAATCGCGTATAGAAAATATAGGAACAACAGACAATAAACCTGCAAGTATAGCATCTCATGTATACCTACAAAATCACAATCAATAAAGAATGCCATATTTGATTAGGCTCAATTCCACAAAGAATAAAAAGAGCAGGTTTAATCTGCCATGGCTGCGACCATAGTAAGTTACCCTGCCAATATGCGGATAATCTTAGCTTTCTTCGTTTCTGATCAGACACTGTCAAATCAATCATCATAGCCTCTTATAGTTCGACTATCGACAATAAATAGCTTAATTTGTAGTAAAAGAATCCAATAATTTGTGTCTGTAAAAGTCACATGTGATTTGTATGTTAGAAATCACGTGTGATTTGTATGTTAGGAATATCGTGTGATTTTATAAACCACATGTGATTTCATAACATCAAATAAGTGGGTCATTTGAATTTGAGTTTGGCATTTGAAATTTGTAGATCGATTTTGTGTATGAAGACTTGATTATTATCATGTCCTTTGGATTTTGTTCGATCATTGAAACTTTGTTACTTTAAAAATTTTGGGATCTTTGTTTGTTGGGCGTTGAAGTTGGTTGCATAAATATGATTGTTTTGGCTTATGTTAATAACATTGTATTGTCTTTATTCAAACAAGGGGCATCTCAAGGATAAAGTAAAGCTACAGCTTTAAGCTTGAGTTTTTTAAGGCCTCCAAGTTCTACGCTTCATCCTTTTATATCGAGTTTTATGCCTCATATTTAATAGAACTCCAACTTTCTAGGATTTTTTTGATATAGATTTTGGGTGTTCAAAGAACAGTTGTATTAAATAATCAAAAATTAATTAGAATTTACTAAAAAGTTGGGATGTAAGAATTGTCAGTTTTGGAACACATTTAAAAGTTTTCTAAAAGTATAGATATTTGGATATTCAAATGTATAAAACATGTCATTCGAAATTTCGGATATCCGAATTAAAAAAAACTTAGCTAAAGTAATGACTCCAAAATAAATCTATCATCGCAAATTTCGATTATCCAAGTTTGTGACATAACTACACTAGGTTGAAAGAGATCTTGACAATCGAGATTCTCGTATGCAGCACTTTTTTATGGATTGCTATACCGAGTATGATGTTAGTTTTTAATGATATTACTTTAAAGAATATTGTCATAGAGTGCGTCTGTCAAATTCAATATGAATAACAATGCCGTATGACTCGAACCAACATTAATAACGCTTAGCACTAGCTTCATGCAAAAGGGTCACATTAAGGCTTACCCTTAGATGGCAACCTACACCCTAAGTAAAAAAGATATTAAAAATCAAGATCTTAATGTCATTTGTACAAGACCTTATGAGATTTCCAAAACCAAGAGATTAATTGAGGTTAAGTTTGATCCCCGTCAAGTTCATGTAAAAGACCAACAACTTCGAGATTTCAAGTACAAGCTAGACCACCAATACATATGGATATGAGTTAACATGGAATTTAAAATCAAGATCAAGCTCGCAAGGTTTCCCCACATAGACACAAATTGTTGGATTTTACTTCTTCGTTATACGGATACTCCCGTTGAGAGCATAATTCATTTGAAAAGATGTGACATGAAAGAAGTTTAATGTATGCCTTCAATTCTCCGCAAACCCAATGAACCAATCCTACCCATCCATTTTTTATCAAAAAAATAAAAAAATAAAAATAAAAACTTTCACCTTTTTCTAAAATTAATATATCTTGCAAATGCTAAATCGTTAAGCGACCAGAAAAATACACCATTGCAACTATAATTTTTTGTATCTTTCGGTACACAGGCATTTCGATAAATTTTCGACGAACTTTTTTTTTCGAGTTTTGTTTTAATATTAAAATTTATGTCTATAAAAATCACATGTGATTTTTATTTTAGGAATCACGCGTGATTTCACAATTACATGTGATTTGTATGTTAGGAATCTCGTTTGATTTGATAAACCACATGTGATTTCATAAACAACATGCTATTTCATAAAATCAAATAAGTGGGTCATTTGAATTTGAGATTGGTATTTGAAATTTGTAGATCGATTTGTTGTATGACAACTTATTATCATGTCCATTGGATTTTGTTCGATCGTTGAAAGTTTGTTACTTTGAAATTTTTGGGATCTTTGTTTGTTGGGCTTTGAAGTTGGTTGCCAAAATTTGATTGTCTTTCTTGAAGATCGTCTGAGCTGATTTGTTTGTTTGGTTGACCATTTTGAATTTGTCAGTTAACGTTTGATTGTTTGTTTTGAAGTTATATGCATTTTCTTTGGATCGATTTTGTTTTGGGATTGCTTTTGGGAATATATTTTTTGTTTTGAATTAGGCTAGTATCTTTTGCGTTTGGGAATTGGAATTTTGAATTTGATTTGAAACAGGTAGAGAAGTTTATGTTACGGTAAAGATTATTAGAAAAGTAATGTTACACCCCGTGAATGCTTTGACCAAAAACTTTGACTTCATACGCGGAAACGACCCAACTTTGACCTTCATTCCAAAACTCTTTTGACCATTAGCAAAATCCTTAGACATATATAGACCTTTAAATCATTTTTAAATGAAACTAGATTCAAATACTTTTAAAAAGACGAGTGGCACCCTAAAGTGCACTACAACCCATCTTGTGCATTAAGAACCCATAAAATGCACTACAACCCATCTTGTGCACTAAGGACCCGTAAAGTGCACTATAACTCGTATTGTGCACTAAAGACTCCTAAACTGCACTATAGCACCTCTGGTGCACTAAAGACCCCTAAAGTGCACTATAGCCCCTTTGGTGCACTTTTGACCCATTTTTCCAGAAAAAGACTTCTATATCATGACATAACACCAAAACTTTCAAAAATCATTAGGACATGAATTATATCCTTTTTGAATGTTAGAAAAAATCTCATTTGATAGTGATTTACCCCTTATTAATTGTAAGAAGAAGATACATTGATTCTTAAAGTTTTGATATGTGTAATGATTTCTGGATAATCCGTCATCTAAAGTTCAGATTTTGTATGATATTTTGGTATTGGAAAGTTCTAATTTCTGTATGATATTATGGTTTTGGATTTGAATTTTGCTATGATATGTAAACGTATGTTTGTGTATATACTGACACAACCCTTGTGTAGACAAAGAACTGAACTTCTGTTGTCACTTATATACATTATTTGTCAGCATAGGAGTGTCACCAAGACCTTTACCGTCGGAACTTCTGCTGACACTTATTATATGTGAAGGAGAAGCTAATTTATCTTTGGTGACACTTTTTTATACTTTTCCTGACACTTTTCGTCTGTCAGCAAATGCCATATTTCTTGTAGTGCATCTTCTTTTCATCGCACAAATTCACTTCATTCGCTACCTCATTAGCCTTCATTAATCATAGATTCATAGCACATAATTTTATATCACCAAGAATTCATTTGTTCAATTAAAAACATGAATGCACAGACTATATTATCTGATGTTTACTTTAGTAAGTCTACGAATTGTTAAGAAATGTTACGTTTAGCATGAAAAAATTTAAAACCATATAGAACTACACTAAAATAAATACAAAATCTACTTGATTAGCAGTGTCATTATAAACACTGTCAAGCACCTATCTGAAATAAGTTTTTTAATGTTATCTTAGGTTTGTCATGTTTTCTAAACACTACTCAATATATATTTTTCTAACAGGTGGCCAGGCGAAATATGTTGGTTGGCAGCTTGCAAAATCAATAGGAACATAAATTTATGAGTACAGGTCAAAACCGATAGCGTACTGATGAGTTGACCTAAAACACTTACTTGAATAGTTATGCTTTTGTAAGTAATTAGTGTGTTAATATTTTGTTTTAGTAATGATTTATTTTTTTATTATTATTTTATTGTTATTATTATTATTATTATTATTATTTTATTTATTGAAACATAACAATTTTACATAAAGTTGGATGGGAGTCTAGACACAAGCTGTGCTCCCAATCCTTTCTGAATACAAAAGCTAACTCTATGAAAGATAAAAATACCACTTTTAGCATTATTAGATTGGCTAATGGCAATAGACTTAATACGTGAAAGTGTATCCAAAGCCTCTGCATCGAATTCCCCGAATGTGGAAAAAGCAAACGGTATGAACTTGTATCCGTTGTCCTCACATTTTGACACATACTTTCTCTTTTTCTTCTCCACGGCATTGTGCAAGGCTACCCCAGGAGCCCATGAAGTCGCCCCAATACCAGCGAATAGAGAGATACCAGTCACATCCAAGCATGCATCTTTACCTTGAAGCCAATTAAATAATAACAAGTCTGCAGGTCGTAGCTCCTTCCCATCCTCCGAAAGGAACCCCAAAGGAGCCTCCTTACGCACCATGATCCCAACCTTAGAACATATATTAACAAGAATATCACGTACCAGATTATGCCTGAACGAACTTCACACCCACCTTCACTAGAGCAGTGGACCGCCGTGATCCCCCCCCATGATGTCGTCATAACGATGCCACATTACAACTCGGGAAAATGCTACCTTCAGAGAACATAGGGGTACAGTAAGCCTATTAACACCCAACACAGATCGAAATGCGGGATGGTTCATCCTCTGCCCTCAAGCCGTCAATAGGGATGGTGAAAAGAAAATCCTGTGCAATGTGGGCGCGTATTACAACTGAGAATAGCCACCTGTCTTGGAGCTTAAACGAGTACTTAGAACAAGGTCTTTCTCAATGACACCAAAAAACACTTTGCCAAGGTTTTCATCATTTTGGGGGAACAGAAGGGCCATTGGTGACAAGAGAGAGGTCTAAAGTTACAAGTACTGGTTGAAAGTATCAAGAGCATTACTGAAATGAAGTACCATAGGAGACAATACCAGTTTAGTCAGAATCTGGTCTTGTAGATCCACTGTTTGTATGACGGGAGGCGAGAAAAGCAACTGGATGATGTCACCCCTGAAAGGATAACCCAGACCTCCCAACTTTGATTGAAAGAGTGCAAGACGCCACTGCCAATCACCAAAACCCGGCCCTGAGGCGGTAACAATCTTCTCTAAAGCAAGTACGTGAAAGACTGATCAACCGAACCTTGGGTTTCTCTGTAAATACAAAGGAGAACACGTCCTCAACGCATAAAGATTAATTTGGCAACCCCGGCACAACTGCGAAGAAGAAGAGCTCACATTGGGGATCATGAAAGGTTTTGGATTTCCTCCATAAGGTGATGGTTTTAGAAACCCTTTTCAAAAGCCAAATCTGCGACAAAATACTATCATCCAAACTGACAGAACCAAAGAAGTTTGACACCATTGAGCGGGCGAGAGATACTTCATAGGATCCTCACCGGCCAGAAGAGTTCAGTTATCAACCACTCTAAAATAAACCACGAGGCCGGCCATCCGTCGCTGATCGATGTCAATCTCGGCCTTAGCAAACCATTAAGGGTATCTCCAACAATAGTACCGTCATCAAGATACCAAGCCTGAAGGTGAAGCTCACAAGACTGATTAATAGACTGAACCAAATGGTGCAAAAGTAAGGCAAACCAACAAAGGACCTAACGATCCCCTTGTTGAACCCCTTGACAAGACAAAGGATAGGCAGCATCATAATAAAGCCTAGCAGTCGGGCATAACAGAACTTAACCCAAGGAGCAATGGGAAATTGGGCAACGCGCCTTGCTTCTTGAAGTAATACGCTCCTGTCGACAAGGAATGAAAGCATTTTTAAAATCCGACCAAGAGCGATAGAAAAGCCCAACTCGCATTACCCTTTATGTATTATTATTATTATTATTATTATATTATTATTATATTATTATTATTATTATTATTATTATTATTATTATTTTATTATTACTCTATTATTATTTATTATTATATTATTATTATTATTATTATTATTATTATTATATTATTATTATTATTATTATTATTATTAATTATTATTAATTATTTTTATTTATTATTATATATATTTATTATTATTATTATTATTATTATAACTCCCTCCGTCCCCATATAAGTGTCCAGTTTGACTTTTCAGAGTCCAAACTTTTCAACTTTTGACCTTAATAACATTCTTTTTATGGTACTATATATTTGATGGAAAATTTATACCAATGAAAGACTATCTAATAACCAATCTATTCATATATTTTGCCATTAAATATTATGTAAACACCCGCAAAAATAGGATACGGTCAAAGTTGAACCAGTTTGACTCAGAAAGAGTCAAACTGGGACAGCTTATTTTGGGACGGGAGGTAGTATTATTATTATTGTTATTATTATTATTATACTACTACTACTATTATATTACTATTATTATATATTATTATTATTATTATTATTATTTATTATTATTTTATTATTGGAGTAATATTATTATTATTATTTATTTATTTATTTTTCATTAAGAAACTATAAGATGTTTTTATGCACAGTAAAAGTAGACTCTAAGTCCAGTTTCAAATGCATCAAAAGAGTAATTCTTCACTTAACACATTTAATTCATAATACTTGGATGAAAATACGTGACATGTAAGGTGAAACATACAAACATACTTTTATAAGACACATGTAAAAGCATAATATCAGCCAAAGATTTAAATTCCGGAGTAAGCAAGTGAGGATCAATCACTTGTGCCCATATAACAAGACGACTGGCCAATAATGTCTTCTCTAATTACGAACAAGAAAGGATTGATCTGGCCACAAAGTCGACCTGTTAATTCAGGCATCCTCGCGGAGGCAAAACGCAATGCTGCAAGTTACTGCCTGCAGATTCAGTACCTTCTTCATTCACCTCAATAAATGATTATGATGAATGGATCGAGAAGCATATAGTTTGGACCAGCTGATGGATTCCACCATTCGGTCAAACCTTCTTCACCGGTTAAAAGGCATGCCAAGACCTTAATTCCGTTCAACACGTCAGAAGCTTCAAACCCGAATGAGATCTTAAATTTTGGGATCAAAACTGTCCTACTTCTGTTTTTCGGTGTTGGCATGCGATGGCTCCAAGAGTTGATTCGAAGCCTATTTTTTGGTATCAATGTGGGAAGGCCATCTTTTTCATGTTGGGAGGAAAAAGTTCATCGTGAAACGACGTTCATCTGTCACCTTGTGAATAGTGAAGACGCCAAGACTTTAAAACCATCGTAATCACGCACAAATTGTTTTCTTTTGCTGGTCATGAATGGTATTGAACTTTGCTCCCATCAAGAGGTGAAAGCATAGTCCTTGTCTTTGAGGGTCAAACTTGTTTCAATTCCAGGCTCCATTGAAGATAGACTGCATTGCAAAAAGATTGAGGCCTGGTATGCTGTTGACAGCACCAGCAGGAAGATGCGTCCTTGATAAGGCGCCACTCGTCTGCTGATGGAGCATGGGCCCAAAAGGATTCACTTCATTGGTTATCTCAGCAGCCTTCATTTAATCAAACGGGTAAGTACAAATGTTAGACATTGACAATTGCCAAATAACTCTGATGTGCACGGTTATATTATTCGTAATATCGAAAACTTGCTTAATCGTTGCTTTCAGTCACATGAATGAATGGTTTAGGTATGAATCTACTTATATGTTTTTTCTTTTTGCTCTTTTACGTCACCAATCTGTTGTCTGGTTTTTGTTTGGAACGATGATACGTAAATATGTGTTTAAGTCACGGCTGCGGAACAATCTAATGCGAGAAGTTACAAGAAGATTAACAAAGTGCAAAAATACAACTAAAACTTGATCCTTGTGTGGCCGGAAATCAACGTGGGATAAGAAGCCGCGTTGATGAAACAGTATCCAAAACCTGTTGATGAAGAAGGTTTAAGAGACACGGTCTGCTCTAAACAGGGTACCCCGTTTGCAAACAACAAACGAGGCCAACCACTTGGCTCGCCATCAGGCCATTCAAGACACAAGCTGAGAAGAAGAGCGCATTAAGGTCATGGACGGGCTGTCTGAGAAACGAAAGCGAACTGGTCAAGTGTTTTCCCGTTGGAACCCCCGAGCAATCAAGCTTAAAACGATTGTATGGCATGTGATGGTCCAAGAAGTCGGATTCGGAACCTATTTTTTGTATCAATTGTGGGAGGCCATCTTTTTCATTTGGGAGGAAAAAGTACATCGTGAAATGACGTTCATCTTCACCTTGTGAATAGGGAAGACGCAAGACTTTAAAACCATCGTAATCACGCACAAATTGTTTTTTCTTGCTGGTCATGAATGGTACTTGAACTTTGCTCCCATCAAGAAGGTGAAAGTCATAGTCGTTTGTCTTTGACGGGTCAAACTTTTCATTCTAGGCTCCCTTGAAATAGACTGCATTGGCAAAGATGAGCCTGGTATCGTTGTTGACAGCACCAGCAGGAAGGATCTCCTTGATAAGGCCACTCGTCTGCTGATGGGCCCACAAATTCACTTCATTGGTTATCTCAGCAGCCTTCATTAATCAAACGGGTAAGTACAAATGTTAGACATGACAATTGCCAAATAACTCTATGTGCACAGTGTTATATTATTCGTATATCGAAACTTGCTAATCATGTGCTTTCAGTCACATGAATGAATGGCTAGTATAATCTACTTATATGTTTTTTCTTTTTGCTCTTTTACTACATCTGTTGTTTAG
>LBNU01025011.1:0-11226 GCA_014162995.1 Artemisia annua | reverse complement strand
AATAACGATCTTAACGTTTTAAGTAATCTACATTATTCGACGACCTTATTTATGACATCGCCCATGTGGCTTTGTTTGAAGTAAATGGAGTTACATATGAAAAAGGGCATTACCTAGATATTGAGATTTACCCACATTGGGCAACTTTTGTCAAATCATTTACGGTGACACGAGACGAGAAATATGGATTATTTAAAATGCGACAAGAAGGTGCACGATAGGATGTTGAGCGAGTTTTTTGTGTCCTCCAAGTACGTTGAGGAATTATACAACAACCGGTGTGTGCTTGGACTGTCAACAAGGTACAAGAATCATGTACATGTGCATCAATCATCATATTGCATAACATGATTTTTAAAGATCAAAAGTTTGCGATAAGTGAATTCAACGAATTTTATATCGTCAGCAACCAAATATACAACGTACTTGGATTGAGAGACGCGCTGTACAATGAAGGAAAGCCAAAGAATCATGTGATAACAAACACTCGAACCTTTTCAACGAAATCTTATGTAGCATCTTTGGCAACGACATCAACAACAAAATTAGTTAATTTGATTTATTTATATATTTTCGTATTGCTTTGAATTTTTTTCTGGTTTTTTTTTCGTATTGTAATTTGTATTTTTATTTGAATTAATGAAAAATTAGTTGTTTTGAAAAAATGAAATAAAAAAATTGTAGGTCTTAAAAGGGGTTTTTTGACTTGAGTGATGAGTGAGTGATTATTTTGATGTGTGAATGTGAAAATGGGGAATACTAAGATGAGGTGATGTAGTAGTTTCGGTTGAGCCATACTATCCCTTAGGCTAAAGGTAGTGGTCACTACCATTCACATTCCACATCAGTGTCATCTTAATTTTCTAGTTCCTATCACTTCCCTTCAATCACTCCCTCTCACCTTTCACCTGTAGTGGTCACACCACTCATCAAATTTTATTAAAATACATACTTGAGTAAATTGCAAAAATCGTCCTTGTGGTTTGGTCAAATTGCACATTTCGTCCTTGTGCTTCAATAAGTGCAAAGATCGTCCTTATTTTGCACTGTTACGTGCACTTTTGGTCCTTCAACAATGAAATTTGGCAAACCACAAGGACGATTTTTGCAATTTACTCTACATACTTTATACAAATATACCTCACTAAATACCTCACACACACTCACAAACTAAAAAAAATAATAATATTAAACACGAAAGGTGACCGACTCATCTCTTCTTTCTCTTTTTTCCTAGCCTAGCGCTTGAGATGGTGATGCTGTTTTAGGGCTTGCGCGTGAGCTAAGCCTCACTCTGTGAGCACTCATGCCCTCTCCCTTTACGATGTGTTCTCGAGTTTGGGTTAAGAAACAATAAGTGCAAAGATCGTCCTTATTTTGCACTGTTACGTGCACTTTTGGTCCTTCAACAATGAAATTTGGCAAACCACAAGGACGATTTTTGCAATGATGGAGGACCAAAAGTGCACGTAACAATACAAAATAAGGACGATTTTTGCACTTAATGAACCACAAGGACGAAACGTGCAATTTGGCCAAACCACAAGGACGATTTTTGCAATTTACTCTACATACTTTATACAAATATACCTCACTAAATACCTCACACACACTCACAAACTAAAAAAAATAATAATATTAAACACGAAAGGTGACCGACTCATCTCTTCTTTCTCTTTTTTCCTAGCCTAGCGCTTGAGATGGTGATGCTGTTTTAGGGCTTGCGCGTGAGCTAAGCCTCACTCTGTGAGCACTCATGCCCTCTCCCTTTACGATGTGTTCTCGAGTTTGGGTTAAGAAAAAAAATGAAAGAAAATGAAAATGAAACGTAAGATGGTATGTTCTCGAGTATTACTTAAGAAAGAAAAAAAATGAAATGGAAAAAAACTTAGTGTTATTTTGATGATTTTGGAAGGAAAGTGTTTCTTCCTATTTTTAGGAGGAAAGTGTTTCCTTTACTTTTTTTAATGAAATTGGCTTACATTAAAAATGTCCTTGTCAATGTCAAAGTCAAAACTCAATTTAATACTACTTTAACTATACATATAGCATGGGTTTCAGGCAAACATTCCTCATTCTCTCCACTTCACTTGCACGCAACTAAATTCAAAGCAAATCTCAAATCCCAAGAACCCAAGTAGTTAATACCAAATTTATTGTTCTGATATTATGGCAATTTATAATTAAATCTACCCAATAATATCACTCATATAACTACATACTCTATATATTTTGCAGCATTTACTTGACTTGAAACACTGTGATGATCCAAAATGGCTAAAAGAAGATGGCTTAGTCTGATAAAGAGGTTCTTCATCTCAGAAACTTGTCAAAATAGAGCAAAGGTATGCGGAAAAAAAAGTTGGCAAAAGGTTTTGTGTCGTTGCTAATAGTATTTTTGTTACAAAGAAAAAAAACGGACGAGGTTTTCCCAAGTTACGCGGTGAGGGCGAGTCTTTGACTCAGATGTACCCGGTTTAACCAGGGTATCTCCATGACCGTTTCCGACCCTTTTCCTAGCCACCCCTCAAGATGTGTACGGTGTACCTAGTGAGGTTTGGACCCGAGACCTCTCTTGTTAGGATATAGAGAGTTTCTGACCACTAGGCCACGTTGGTGATGGTTTGCTAATAGTATTTTTATTATTTGTGCATTTTGCTGAGATTTTTGTACTTTCAGGAAAAGAAGAGGAGATGGGTATTTGGGAGGCATAAACTAAAGAGGTTAACCTCCCAAGCATCACTTATAGAGAGACCACAAGTAGTGGATATAAGTGTGAAAACTGAAAGTGAAAATGTGGTTCAAGAAGTTGATGAACTTAAACAAGTTGGCGACAAGGAACGGGAAAAAGCCGCGGCTATTAAGATCCAAACGATGTTTCGTGGATTTCTTGTATGTTTTTCCTTCCAAAAATCATCATTTTTTTGTTAGAATTTAATGTGTCTTAATCCACATTAACATACGGATTATCCTCAAAAAATGTTGTTTTCTTTGACCAAAAAGGTGAAGACTTTAATGGCTTTGTGTCAGTGTGGCGGTGAGCTCAAAGAGTATGCGTATAACCACACTGAAGCATTGTTAATCACTTAAAATAGTAAAGCACTTAAAATAGTAAATTAACAATGTTTACTATTTTAAGTGCTTTAATGGCTTTGTGCCAGTGTGACTGAAGCATTGTTAATCAGTCAAAAGGCCGGAAACCATGATAAAAAAAAAATGAAATCAAGTCTATACGTGGTTGATATGGTCTCAAAAGAATTTTTAGTTAAACTTATCTTGAATTTTTATTTTTGGAGTGGCTAAGCTCTCAAGCATTGTTAATTTACTATTTTAAGTGCTTTACTCCATTTTTGGTCAAAGCATATAGACTTTTTCGACAGTAATTCTTAGCCTTAAACAATGTTTTTTTTTTGGTTCATTTAGCATTATGTTGTTAGATGTTATCAACCAGACTTGAGGTTACTTATTTGGTAATGGTGTGGAGATGACACTGAATCAAGTACATCCAACATGTAACTTTTGACTTTTAAGGTCAAATACCAACTTTTAAGATCTAATCTAGTATGGATTATAGAAAAGCTTTTGAAATATTATAATAAATTTACAATAAACATGACCAGATNGCTGATGAACTTAAACAAGTTGGCGACAAGGAACGGGAAAAAGCCGCGGCTATTAAGATCCAAACGATGTTTCGTGGATTTCTTGTATGTTTTTCCTTCCAAAAATCATCATTTTTTTGTTAGAATTTAATGTGTCTTAATCCACATTAACATATGGATTATCCTCAAAAAATGTTGTTTTCTTTGACCAAAAAGGTGAAGACTTTAATGGCTTTGTGTCAGTGTGGCGGTGAGCTCACACCTCATAGATTAATCAGTCAAAAGACCGGAAACCATGATAAAAAAAAATGAAATCAAGTCTATACGTGGTTGATATGGTCTCAAAAGATTTTTTAGTCAAACTTATCTTGAATTTTTATTTTTGGAGTGGCTAAGCTCTCAAGCATTGTTAATTTACTATTTTAATTACTTTACTCCATTTTTGGTCAAAGCATATAGACTTTTTCGACGATAATTCTTAGCCTTAAACAATGTTTTTTCGTTCGTTTAGCATTATGTTGTTAGATGTTATTAAACAGACTTGAGGTTGCTTATTTGATAATGGTATGGAAAGAATCACTGAATGTCTGAATCAAGTACAACCAACATCTAACTTTTGACTTTTCAGGTCAAACACCAACTTTTAAGATCTAATCTAGTATGGATTATAGAAAAGCTTTTGAAATATTATAATAAGTTTACAGTAAACATGACCAGATTACACTTTGGGAGAAAGCATAGGAATACAGCTAGAAACAAGTGCATTTAAACTTATAATATAGAAGTCAACATTTTGAGTTAATAAGTCAAAGTAATGGTTTTGACTTTTGATTGATGATGTAGGCAAGAAAAGCTCTAAGGGCATTGAAGGGACTAGTAAAACTGCAAGCTATTATTCGTGGCCATTTAGTTCGTCACCAAGCTGTCACAACTCTAAAGCGTTTGCAGTCCGTTGTAAATATTCAGTCACAAGCATGTGCTAAGAGAGTCCAAGTAGTGGATTGCACTTCTCATAATAATTATCAAGACTTTAAAGGAAGGGATATAAAGGTAGTATTATCCTTTCTTACGCTCTAGTTACTTAACTTAATAACTTTGTTTGTGAAATGTGAACGAATTTGCATAAATATACAGATCGACATGAACAGTCAGAAAAGGTGGGATGACAGCATCTTAACAAAGGAAGAGGAGGATGCTATGTTGTGCAGCAAGAGAGAAGCGGCTATGAAGCGAGAAAGGATCAAAGAGTATGCGTATAACCACAGAGTATGTGAATTTTCGCGTTTAGATATACAGTTTGACTTTTTGATGTCAGAATGCCAAAATTTAACTTTAAGATTGGTATGAGTATGATTTCCTTTTAGAATAGTGTTATACAGGTCCATACATCAAACTTAATTGAAGACTTTACATGATGGGAGGTGTTTCGATGTGTGTTTTTGAAGTGCTGATGTGATTCTGCATAATAAACTATAAGAAAAATTGGTCGTAGTAAACTTAAACTTGACAGATTTTGAGTACTTAAGTAATTACTTCATGGAACAACAAAAAAAGACACACATGTTTAAGAAGACGATGCATCTTGTGAGATGTGAGTATACGTCTCTCGGATTAGGCTAAAAAAAGAGCTAGATAGGTATCTTTGTTTTACCATTTGGAATTGTTGCAGATGGTATGATTGATTAATTTTCGCTCATATATCATAACAAATGGAGAATGTGTTTATCCAAACATTATGAACTGATCTTTGTGACTGCATGTCACAATGTTAAGAGAATTAGTTTTAGAAAGCACATCCATGTACCCTTACAACGTTTAATGTTAGACTGAGTTGGTCTTTTTTCTATATTCCGAGTTTGACTGAACCGTTTGACATCACAAGTCAAACTTGACTTCTCTACTACTAACAAACTGTTTTATTTTCTCAGATGTCTTCAGAATCTGAACAAAGCAAAGTAAATGGAAAATACAGGTACTGGTTAGAGCAATGGGTTGATACCCAATTGGCTAAACGAGAAGACCTTCAGAACATACGAAAGAAAGAAGACTTCGAAAGTCATAAGGTTAAACTACACAATCTTAAGTCAATAGATACTCCTACTTATCCCCCAAGAACACCTCATCACAGAAAACAACGTTCATATGGAGAAGAACATTGCAGTTCCATAACGGGCTCACCAGTGGTCCCCACATACATGGCTGCAACACAATCTGCTAGAGCAAAATCTCGATCTTTGAGCTCACCAAGGTTAAGACCAATAAGTGTAGATACTTGGTCTGCAAGTAACTCTCCATATAAGCATAAGTTACTGTCTCCTATATCTTCAATTAATAGCGATGCAAGCAGTATTCGAGTTTGGAATGCTAATAATCGTGGTGGATTCTCACAAAGATCACCGAGTTTGAAAGGGGTTCCTGGTCATGTGAAGTCCAGCCGAAATTCCAAAAATCTCAGTTTTAATTCAGAATGCTCATTACCAAACTTGGATCAGCCAGGCCATTTTAGATGATTATTTGAAACCAATATCTGGTGTGCGTATATTATATGTTACATAATAGGTAATGTATGAACCGTATATCAGTTTCTAAACCATTGATGGTTTTCTTATATTTTTTTGTATGTGTTATAAATTTTAATTAAATTATATAATAGTTCTTATAGTGAACGATGATCTCTTACTTATTCTGAACTGACGGCCTATAATGTAGAGGAGGCAGTTTTGACCCATTTGCTTATGAATGCGTTGGTGCGTGTATGTTATGTTTCTGATGAGCCAAACTGGCAAAAAAACAAGAAAAATTAGCTAACAAGAAAACGGTCGAACTGGTCAAAAGTAACTCAAGCGTGTTATAATCATATACTACCTTCTAAATCTCTGTATGAAAAAATTGTAGATTTATATTGTGATAATATATCTTGTAAGATTTGTATAATCATGTATTCATGTTTAACATCTAGTTATTCATACCAAGTGATTCAGAATATTTGAGAAAATATGCTTTTCGGGTCAACCCAGCTCAACTTGTATAAAAAGTGACCCATTTTGACCCAAACCTGATGTGAGCAGTGACCCAGCCTGACCTGCCCAATTAACCACTTATAGCTCATTAAAATATCTTACCAAATTAATAGTAAAACCATCATCTTAGAAACAACCAGCAAATAGTAATTACAACTTTCCACAAGAGAAGTGAAATTGTAGCTCAAAATAACATAAAATCCAAATAAACCAAGCAAACCGAAAGACTAAAGTAAAACTTCCCTGTCAAATAACACATCACTATATTTTTTCAACGGTCCAAAAACCGAGAGTACTTGAGCCTTAATAAACGCCCATCAAGATCCCCTTTCAGTTTCACATTAAAACTTCCTTTAGTATCAAGATATTTTAAAGGACGTACTTTCGGTAAAAATTTCAGAGAGACCATAATCAGCAAAAGAGCCAAACAAAGTTCAAGGTGTTGTAGAATAAACATAGTATTAACATACTGACTTCAGAATCATCTTTCAGAGAAATGAATAGTTCCCTTAAACAGGCTAGTCATTTCGGGGACATTTTCCTTTTTTCAAGCAAAGTAAGTATTTGCATTTGTCACCAAAAGCTTATAAGCCTTTGACTGAGATATAGGAGATCAACCGCTAATGTCGGGCTCTTTCAGATTTAGAAGCATCGGCGATACTACTCAATTACTCATTGGTATTTGAAGTGCATCTAGACATTTTCCACTGCAGAATATACAGAAACAAGTAAAATTAATCTCGGTTTGGGCAATATACTATTGCTATATTACACAATCTTTTTATAAACATTAAACTTTTTTAAATGTAACCGTGTCATAAAGTGATCAAATAGAGTAAAAAACAAGTACTTGCGTGTGAGTCATGGCTTCTATTGAATTGCTGTTCATCTTTGTTGCATAACATACATGTCTAATTTCAAAATGCGTGAATAGATGTGTTTGCAAACAGTAGGTGTCAATACCCTTCGCCATGTAATTTGAACCAAACAAACTTCAAACTTTCCTATCAAATGCGATCATCATGTATTATGTGTGGTTTGTTGTAAGGCTTAACGTTAGAGTGACCACATCTTATCAAAACATAAGCAACAACCATATCATGTTCATGGATAGCGATTACAGAATAAGTATTGCAATATACTTAAGGACAAATACAGTTTGGAATTTCAGGCACAGATCATGACTAATATATGGGGGTGTTAAAGACAAAACTGCCTACGGACTTGTGCAATTTTGTGGTTGTTGATAAATCCAATGGTAATTTGCAGACACGGCAGATAGCAAATCATTTTCTATATACGTCGCTGGTCAGGATGGCTGCAGCAGTAGTAGGAGCTAACGTTACAGTTCTGCCTATAAATTAAAGAAACACCCAATTCTTTACCAATCTTAGCTTTCAGATCCATTAACAAGCTTCTAAGCCTCACAGCCTCAGCTTCAAGAGTAGCCTGAAACTGCAGTTTCCGAATCAATCCCCTATTCAGAGCCCTTAGTTTCTTAACTTCTTCTTCTAAGTAAGCGTTCTGCGCCTTCTTCTTTGCTCGGTACTTCCTAACTGCTAACCGGTTTCCCAGTGGCCTCTCTGATTTCACTAAAGCATCATCATGCTCGTGAGTGTGTGTGCACGTTCTTCTGTTATCATCTAATGTGGAATCTTCCAGCTTTGATGGTCTGCCTGTGAGATGATCGGATGACTCTGCGTCTACTTCATCCATGTCCCTTTGCACACTACTCAAATTTATGCTGTAGGCAAAAATATAAATTCCTAGAAAGAATTGATTCATGGGAACCTCTTCATTTATATATTATAGTTAAAAGAACATGTTCTCCAATATATATAACTTTTTAGGAGCATAAATTCTTTAAGAAAGAAACGTCGTTATATAAGAGATATAGGTTCCTAGAACATGTTCACTAACATTATATCATTGTTTTGTCAAGGTGTCAAAAGATATCAGCATATTCTTTTTCATATTTGTGGCAGTGGACTGAGATTTTTCTTAAGTTTAATGACTAAATACAGTACAAAACAAAGTTTAAATGATCATATAAACCACTATGAAATCCTTTGTCAAGAGTTTCAAGAACTGTGAAATATTGAGAGTCAAAAGAAAAAAGCATCATCATTAAAACACTAGAAAGCAATGGATTTAGATATGATATGCCACTAAAATTTCTGTAATGCTATGAAGAATCAAGAGATAAATGCGTTTGTATATTCAACACATATTATTATGGCATAGTTTGACAAAACTCGATATTAATCTAGGAAATCCAATTTGATGGTTTTTATCATGATTCTCGTAAGATTTAAGTAACAAGCAAATCCGAAAATTTATCATTCGTATAAGAGAAGAAAAATGCAAAAGACGGCAAGTCGGCAACATATACAAGTCATTTAAACACTCATCATGAAAATATAAGATGGTCATGCTTCAATATATAATTGAGTATTTCCATACATATGCATGAGTAAATTCTACTGTAATGGGTCAAAAATTCGATCAACACAAATGCACACTCGTGTGTGCGAAAAACAACCATGGATTAAAAGACATGTTACATGAATCTCATTTAAAATTTGAAGAAAAACAGAGTCTAATGATTTATATTGATGAAAAACAAGTTTACAATACTAAAAACCAAACTGTTCTCAAACAGATAATACAGCCACTTGATCTCAATCAAGGTACAAAGGAATATAAGAGAGTAAAAGATAGATAAATGATAGATGATCAAGTGACACAAGAGTGAGAATCAGTGGATATATAGAGAGAGTAGAAGCAAAGTCGTTTTCCAGAGATGAGACCAAGAAAACGGCTAGTGGCTAATGAGACATAACAACGGGAAGAATATCCAAAGAAACCCTTGCACACAAGACCTTCCATAATAGCTAATAAGCCCTTCCTTGTTCCTTTCTTTATTCTCTTGCCATATATCTTTGAGTCCATGTGCACATCCATCCATCTTAACACCATAAGGTCCAAAAGGACTTAAACTGAAAAATATAAACATGCAAAGTTAGTCCTTGAGGTTAGAGCCTGATGTCAGATGAGTCCTTTCTTTTAACATCCCCCCTTCATCTGATATCATGTAAGGATTGAACATGTTAAGTTTAGTTACCAAAAAATTATGTTGTAAAGTGTCCAACCCCTTTGTAAAGATGTCTGCAATTTGATTTGCAGAATCTACCTTAACAGTTTTGACCACACCATTTAAAATCTTTTCTCTAACAAAATGCAAGTCAATTTCAAGGTGTTTGGTCCTTTCATGAAAGACAGGGTTGGCAGCTATTTTGATAGTTGATTTGCTGTCACAGTGAAGAGGAATGGGCAAAAGATTATTAATCTGAAAATCTTTTAAAACTTTTAAGATCCAAATAACTTCACTGGTTACTGAAGCAAGAGCTCTATACTCTGCTTCAGTAGAGCTTTTTGAGAGGGTTGGCTGCTTTTTACTTTTCCAAGATACTAAAGACCCATTTAGGAAAACACAGTAGCCTGTGACTGATCTTCTGGTCACAATGCATTTAGCCCAATCAGCATCAGAGTAAGCAAGAAGAGACATACCAGAGGTTTTAGTGATATGAATACCCAAACCTGGAGCACCTTTAAGGTACCTGAGAATCTTGAAGGCTACTCTGAGATTAGAGTTGAGAGGAGAATGCATGAATTAGCTCAAACAGTGAACAGCATAAGATATATCAGGTCTAGTATTGGTTAAGTAAATAAGCTTTCCCATAAGCTTCTGATAGTCAGTAACATTGTCAAGTAAAGGATCATTATCAGTAGCTTGATTAGTGATAACAAGTTTAGACTGCAAAGGAGTTTTAGCAGGTTTGCAACCAAGCATTCCATACTCACTTAAAAGATCCAAACAATACTTTCTTTGATTCAAACACACCCCTTTATCAGTATCAGTAACTTCAGAAATATTGAAGTTTTCCTAAGTCTTTAATCATAAATTTGGTTTTAAGAAAATCCTTGAAGTTATTGATTTCATTCACATTATTTCCTGTAACAATAATATCATCCACATAAACAAGCAATGCTATGAACACACCACTTTTAGACTTAGTGTATAAAGAGTAATCGCTTTTACTTTGAGTAAAGCCATTTTCAATGAGAGTAGATGTGAGCTTAGCATTCCATTGTCTAGGGGCTTGTTTCAACCCATAAAGGGACTTTTTGAGTCTGCAGACTCTGTTATCACCTTCAGGGAAGAACCCTTCAGGTAATTTCATGTAAACAGTTTCATCAAGATCATCGTAAAGAAAGGCATTATTAACATCAAGCTGAAATACAAGCCAACCATTATGCAAAGCAATATTAAGCAGGCATCTAACAGTGACCATTTTAACAACAGGGGAGAAAGTCTCCTCATAGTCAACACCTTCCTTTTGATTATAACCTTTAACAACAACTCTAGTGTTGGAGTATAAAAGATTAAAGTACTGCTGGATATCAAAGTGCTGCTCTTCAGAGTACTGCTGAAGTATTAAAGTCAAAGTACTGCTAGTGATCAAAGTACTGCTCGTTGATAAGTCAAAGTACTGCTTGAAGATAAAGACTGAATATATTATTAGAATTAGAATATTATGTAA
>LBNU01025010.1:16717-69839 GCA_014162995.1 Artemisia annua | reverse complement strand
CACGATCAGGAAACAAAATAGAGCTGGACTACCATTTGCAGAACATTGCATCAACTTTATCAGACTCCTTTGATTGGCTTAATCCGGAAAGCAACTTTGATGCACATGGAAAGCACAACGAACCGTATTTCACCGACTGGACCAAACCTTTACCTCTTCAAGGCTTTGCTGACAAGCCTAGAATTCCGTATCGGTTCTTCTTCAACTATGATCTCCGCTACCTGCAACACGACATCAAAGCTTCCAAAGATCGATACAAGTCTTCTTTACGGATTTCAGTACCAGCTGCTCGTTATGAAGTTCCAAACATTGAAGAAATCGCTCCTATTTTCAGCAACTCTATTGTGGAATACAACAGAGACGCTTTGTTTGGAATTCAGTGATGTGAAGCACAAAGGCCGAATCGTCGCAATCATGCAAATCCTGGAAGACAAACGGTTTGATTATGTCTACATGAAGGAAATAGTGGTTAAGAGGCAAGACGAACAGCTCTACAAGTTTTGTGAAGCCGATTTCCCACATCTTTATCTAGATGACATAGAAGATATGTATCTGGAAAAAGTTCAAGGAAGAATGAGGGGCTTCCCAACGTCAACTCAGTACAACTTCATCTCTTCCTTGCTCATGTACATAAGACAATTGATCATCCATGAACATGTAGATGATCTGTAGTTAGGTGTCGAAAGCTACCAAAATCATCTCAACTTGACCAAACCATAACTCATGATCGAAGAACTACATGACGCATCTCAGCTAATGATTCTCCAACAACCAAAGTTCGGGGTTACTTACCTCAACTCAAAGCATCAGCTATGGTTCATGCAGTTCGACGAGCTTCATAAGTTCTGTGATGTTACCTTGCAAAGAGTACGTGATGGTTTAGTGGAGAGATTGACGGACGATCTGAGTAAGGTGAAAGAAGGAAAGCATACCCATTGGAATTCTAGCACTCGAAGAATGGTAAAGAACTTCATCCATGCCATCAAAGAAAGGCTCAACCGGAGGGAGCAGATTAGGAGACTGGAAAGTTACATTGGGGTTCGTCCATCATTTCCGATCCTGACATTTCAGAGGCCCAATGCTAAGTTCACCGACTTCAATGCCTTGACTTCATCTCAGACTTAAGCTTTTGGTATAACCTTTCATTATTTCAAATTCATTCTCATTCATTAAGGCTTGTGTACACATAATAGTGCACAACCCATACCTTGTAAAGAAAGGACCCTGTGGTACGCATCCGTGCTACAATCCTAAGATAAGGAGCGAAGGCTTCTTACTTTTGAGTAGAATTTATCAAACTTTTCAGATTTTCACAATTCTACTCAAAAGCCAAGTATTTCACCTCAATGAGTATCCACAAGTTGAGGGGGAGTACTTGTACCAAAACATCATTCTTAAAATCTCATATCTTTGATGATAACTCCCCACAATACTTAAAAAGCATATTTTAATCAAAATCGTTTGCAAAAACAACATTTGATATGCTATTTTTGAGGGGGAGAAGAAGAAAATGATTAAAATATGATGTGGTAAACTTGTATCTCACTCGAGCTCGACTCAGTAATGACCCAAGAATTGACGAAACAAAAACCGTTAGTATTCGAAAGGATTTATCCGAGTAGATTGTACCATTTCGAGAAACTCTTTCTAGACGTTACTTTGACGGGTCTAACTTCCTTTATGGAATGTTTACAACTTCAAGGTAGTTATTAGGGCTAGTTGTCACCTAAAAACTGACAATGCATCCCTTTAACTAAGCAACGTAATCGTGTCCGTCGGGTACATGTCTATTAAGAGTGGATCAATTCTAAAGTGCTAACTTCTCCCACATGTGTTATTTTCCACAAAATATTCATAAGCACATGTGGAGGGGGAGTATTTCATAAGAAAATAAAACCCTCAATGTGTTATAAAATGTTTTTTATTCACAAACACTTTGAGAGATTTTCAAATGAATGGTTTCAAAAGGCATCACTAGGATAGTCATATAGTTATAAGGTGACTAAGGTTAGGAATAGCCGTCCTACGATCCGCCTAAACCGGAGGGATCTACCCAAGGACATCACCAATAAGTATTTAGAAGTCCTTAGGTATGATACAAAAAAAGGATTAATGAATGGAACGGAGAAAGAAGGGGTTGAAGAATTAAAAAGAAACGTTGTGAAATGGGTGAAAAGAAATGAGCCCTCCAAATTATTCAACCTTAGGGCAGACACCGGGTTCAATTCATATGCTACTGGTTGTTGCTAAGGCGACACCGGTATTGAAGATAAAAGACGTCATGGACCAGTGACGCATGCACCTTAACTTTCTAGCCACTCGGGTATCTCTCAAAAGATACTTGTTTCATTCTCACGGGGAACCGTTGTAATCTATCGACCTTCTATTTAGAGTCGGTTGATATTGAAATAGGAGACCCTGCCCCAATCTCCGCATAGGAAACCATAAGTTGCACTAATTGAGTCTAGAGCCACGAGATACATCAAAGATCTCTTAGGTACACTTAGTAATCTTACATTGGTTGTTCTACATCAATGGACACCAACTGTAAATTATCGAGTCCTTCGCAGATCTTAGCAATCTGCCTTGAACGTTCATGAGGGATTTACTTAGGTATTTCTCGAATGATTGAATGGAAATCCTGCCAGGGTCAACATCAAACAGCCCTGACAGATGGTCACTTCGGTAATTCCTCGTGGGTTACACTTAGTGATTATGATGGCTTCAAATGGTCTACAGTCGTGGGGTGATCTCCAGCGACTCACCTAATCTTCGGTGTACTTAGTTGTGCCCGTGTAAGCTCCTTAGGGGGTATCCGATTAGGAACGGCCTTGGCGCGAATTAGAAGGAGTCTTCACAATATGCTGTTGATGAATTCTAGTTCAAACCTGTAAGTACCGGTTGTATTATTGCTAACTGTTTTATTTCAGGTACAAATGCCATCTTAAACACCAACTTCCACGTGCTCATACATACATCTCAATGCCAAAGAAAGCTCGATGAAACATCACAGTCTAAAGAAAAGATTCTACGACAACAATCATGAATCTTCAACAACAAAGACAAAGAGCTACGAATGCATAACTACAACACAGTCAAAGATGTATGAGCATGTCGGAACGGAGCGAATCCATCGGAGATACCGAAAGTGACGTGTGGCGGATTATGACATCATCTCTCATTTTCACATCAACAAAGACAAAGAACAAAGAACGATGAATCACTTCTACTACAATCATTTTGAAGACGTCTAAAGCTACAAATGTCAACAGTTAAAGTTCAAAGACAAAGACGTCAAGCAACCTCGATGACCGTGACGAACTTCTATCCTTCAACAATCCTTCATGACCGATCCTTAGGGGGAGATTGTTAGGATCATAGTTTTCAACTATTCAGTCAAGTCTTGGTCATTTCAGTCAATGTAATAGGTTGCTAGAATTATCACTTTTATCTTAATTATGTTAGTTATTTGTATGGTTATGTTTTAGTCTAATAAGATGTCCAATGGGCCTTTAAAGCCCACGACTTAGAAGATAGGGAAGGAATGGAGTGTTGCCATACCCTTCTCCTATAAATAGGACATCATGAATCATTTACAATATGTTGGTTAATTTCATATCTTAAGAAAACTCTTGTTCTTTCATCTTTCATATTGTTATTAATCAACCAAGTCTAATTCTCATCTCATTTCTCTTATAAGATTACTTGTGTTTACTAATATGGTGACCTAACAAACCCTTTAGTAGAAACAGATACCTGCAAAGTAAACACATAAAACAGAACACACAAAACAAACTAAACAAGTAATGGTTAGTTTATACAACATTAAACCTGCAAAATCAAATTAGTGTACAAAATCATAACTAACTACATTTAATTATACAACTTCAGTCCTCCCTGAGGCATTTGCCTCCCCTTAGGCTTATGCCTCCCCTTAAACAGAGCATTCAAGGGTTAACCATCCCAATGTGGACAACTAAGTGTTGAAACCTAGGTCCATCAAAAGCCTTTTTTAATAGATCAGCCACATTATCATCTGTATGGATTTTAAGCACCTGAATTAAGTGTTTCTCATTTGCATCCCTTATAAAATGGTGCCTAATTTCAATGTGCTTAGTTCTATTATGATACACTGGATTCTTAACTATGCAAATTGTACTTTGGTTATCAATAAAGATTTTAGTGTTCATGAAATTGAACCCATAATCAAACATTTGATTTGGTATCCAAAGTACCTGCCCATAACAATTGGCAGCAACAACATATTTTGCTTTAGTAGAAGAGGTAGCCACAATGGTTTTCTTCTTGCATTGCCAAGAAATTAACCTTCTTCCAAGAATTTGACAACCCCGAGTAGCGGACTTCCTATCAAGATTAGCACCAGCATAATCACTGTCACTGTAAGCTTCCAACACAAATGAAGAATCAACTGGGTACCAATGACCTAGTTTAGGTTGGCCTTTCAGGTACTTAAAGATATTCTTCACTGCATTCAAGTGTGAAGTCAAAGGAGTGACTTGATGTCTAGAACAAGCACTAACTGCAAAAGTAATATCTGGCCTTGAAGCTGTCAAATACATCAGTGAACCAATCATTGACCTGTATAAATGAACATTAACAGCAGAATCTGGTTCAATGTTATTCTTAGGCTTTGGAGCTTCATAAGGTGTAGTTGCAGTTTTGACATTATCCATATCAAACTTCTTGAGGATGTCCCTCACATACTTCTCCTGGTGTATAAAAATGCCATCATGCTTTTGTTGTACTTGGAGACCCAAAAAGAAAGTAAGCTCTCCCATAGCACTCATCTGAAATTCACCCTTCATTAATTCCTCAAACTCCCTGCACCAAGCTTCCTTAGTGGAACCAAAGATGATGTCATCCACATAAACCTGAACAAGAATAATATCCCTGGAATTCTTCTTGATAAAGAGTGGTTTATCAATAGAACCTCTTCTGTATCCATGCTTCAGCAGGAATGCAGATAATCTAGCATACCAAGCTCTGGGTGCTTGATAGAGACCATAGAGAGCTATCATTACTTTATAAACATGTTTCGGATTTTCTGGATCTTCAAAACCTTTGGGTTGAGTGACATACACTTATTCTTCAATTTCTCC
Organism: Artemisia annua; assembly: GCA_014162995.1. Lineage (NCBI taxonomy): Eukaryota > Viridiplantae > Streptophyta > Magnoliopsida > Asterales > Asteraceae > Artemisia > Artemisia annua. The sequence continues at coordinate 64,719 of LBNU01025010.1, read as the reverse complement.
ATAGAGAAAAGTACCTTTTACATCCATTTGATAGACCATGAAACCCATATAAGATGCAAAGGCCAAAAATAGTCTAATGGCCTCAACCCTTGCCACAGGTGCAAAAACATCGTCATAATCAATCCCTTCTTCTTGTCTGAAACCCTGAGCTACTAATCTAGCCTTATTTTTGACCACAATGCCCCTAGCATCCCTTTTATTATTCAAAATCCATTTTGTCCCAATTGAAATCATCCCATCAGGTAGAGGTACAAGTATCCACACTTCTTGATTCTTAAATTGTTGCATCTCTTCTTGCATAGCTTTTACCCAACTAGGAATCTCAAGTGCTTGTGCTACACTTGTTGGTTCAACTTGAGATAAGAAACAAGCAAACAGACAATGTTGGTAATCTGTGTGATTGTCTCTTTGTTGACACATGACATAGGTAACAAAAGCATACTCTCCAAACTGTGACTTCTTCATAGTACTCCTAGTTTGAACATTTGTTTGAGTGCTATAGGAGAGCTTACTTTCTTTTTGGGTCTCCAAGTGCTGGGATCTCCAAGAATATTTGTTTGAGGATGAATGGTGTTTATCCTCTTTGTAGTAATCGGATTAACTTCAATAGTGGGTTGAATATTATTCAATGTTTGGTCAAAATCATCATCATAAGAAGAAGAACTAAAAATGCCAGCACCCTGTTGATGATTACCAAGATCTGTGGGGCTTGGGAATCTGCCATATGGCTCAGCAAAGCTAGTTGATACACCAGTAGGATTGGAAGAATGAGCAGCAGAACCAAATTGGAAAGCATCAGCAAAATGAGTGATGTCAGCAGAAATAGGAAAACTGTTAGCAGAATCTAGGTTTCTGCTGGTTGCTTGTGCTACTTGTCGGATTAGTGCCTCAACATCTTCTTCAAACTCCAAACCATGTTTCTTAGCTTCTAGATTGGCTGCATACTCTTGCTTCTGGAGTCTAGCAAGATCCTCTGCATAGTGTGACTCATCCTCATTCTGACTAGTAGGTTCTTTAGAACCATCACCTGCAAGATGGTTAGGGGAAAAGGAAGGTACAACAATGGTTTGTTCATCAAGCTCAGACTCACTATCTGAGTCATCATCCAGGGTACCTGCATTGCTAGTGGGACATTCTTGTTTACCTGCAGATTGGTTAGAAACAAATCTAGTATAGCACAAGGAACCAGTTAAATAGTCCAGGTCAAAATACCAAGCATAACCTTGTCCCTGAACATTAGGCTTCTCTTCTAGGTATCTCAGGTTAAGAGTCTCCTCAATCTTTTTAGCATCTAAGTTACCTATAAGCCTTACTATGAGCTGAATAACCCATAATATACCCATCATCAGCTTTCTCATCAAATTTTCCTAGTTGATCACTAGTGTCCAAAATGGTCACATGACATCCAGAAGGTTTGAAGTAACTAATGCTGGGAACTTTCCCAGTGAGAAGTTCATAAGGTGTCTTGTTATGAGGTCTAGTGATGGACACCCTGTTCAGAACATAGCAAGCAGTGCTTACTGCTTCAGTCCAGAACATAGTGGGTAATTTAGAGTCTGCAAGCATAGATCTTGCTGCCTCTATCAAGGTTCTATTCTTTCTTTCAGCAACCCTATTTTGTTGTGGGGTTCTGGCATTGCTATAGTCCCTTTTTATCCCCTTAAACCCATAAAGTTCTATTAATAAAGCATTCTTGAACTCTGTCCCATTATCACACCTAATACTTTTAAACTTTTTGTTTAGCTGGTTTCAACAAGGGTAATAAATTCTGTTAGAGTTGGAAAAGTTTCATCTTTAGTTCTCAAAAAGAATACCCAACAAAACCTGCTATAGTCATCAGTGATTACCAGGCAGAAGTACTTATGATCAATACTTCTGATTTGAGTTGGACCAAAGAGATCCATATGCAGCAACTGAAGAGGTTCTGAGATAGTGCTCACAGCTATAATGGCTTTGTAGGAAGCTATATGTTGCTTTCCTTTGTTGCAGGCAACACAATTATGCTCATTGGTGAAGACTTTGGAAGGAAGCCCATGAACTAGACCAAGTTTGGAAAGCTTGTTGATGGTCTTGAAGTTCACATGAGCCATCCTTCTATGCCATTTTGTAGACTCTTCCAGGGATGCTTTAGCCACCAAACATGTTAGGTCACCTTCAGGTTGGACATCATTCAAATTGAATGTGTATAAATGGTGGCTTCTGGGAACTCTCAGCAGAATGGTTGTATCTTCTGGAAGCTTGAAGTCTTTTGAGAGTACAAGACATTCATTCTCAGAGAAGAATACTTTGTTCTTGGTGTCACAAATTTGTGATACTGAGAACAAGTTGAAATTTTGCAGTTCCTTTACATAGTACACATTCTCAAAATCCAAATTAGAAGTTCTAATGGTTCCTTTCCCAATGATTCTACCATTTCCTCCACCAAAAGTTATAGTGTCTCCTTGAATGGGCACAAAATTATGCATATTTTCTTTGTTCCTTGACATGCTTATGGAACAACCACTATCTACTATGCATACATCTTTACTTATAAGAGGATGATCCTGAAACAACAACAAAAATTTACACAAAATATTAGTACACTTGGGAGACTTAAGTCATTACTGACTTGAGCCTGCCTTGTGGATCATAAGAGTTAGGCCATGTAGATATATAAGATCCACCATTGTTCTTGGTTCTTCTTTGAAAATTAGGTCCCTTTTGTTTCCAAGAACAACCTGCTGAGGACTTCAGCAGTATCCCAATATCCCCCTTTTACATACATTGAGTCATGAAATCCAGGCCAATAACCATTCTGAAAATAAGTACTAGTTGGTCTTACAAATGGTCTTGCAACAGATCTTCTCCAAATAGATGGAGAGGTTTTACCAGCAGAAACATGCTTGTCAGCAGAAACTGACTTATCAGCAGAAATGTATTTGCTGGTTTTATGGGTTGTTTGTGGAACATATGATGGTATATCATTAACATTTTTCCACATTGGTCTAGGTCTCTTATGGTTAGCACAAACACCCATTCTCTGCTCATGAAAATTACAATCCTTAATCAAATGAAATTTACTTCCATAAACAAAACATTTCTTCTTTTTAGAAGATTTATTCAATGTGAAAGATGTTCCATTACATGCAAAAGTATTCAATCCACAAACATTAGCAGAATTGTTTTTGACAGAATTAAAAACATTGTTTTGCAGAGAATTAAATGACAAGTCTCTAAGGGAAGCTGTCTTTGAATTGGATTCATCAGTAGCAACTTTAACAGACTTTTAGGGAATCTTGGGTGTATGCTTGGGTGAGGCCTTGGGTAGGTCAGATTTTTCACTTGAATCACAGCTGGTATAGGTAGTAGACCCTTGGTCTGAGGACTTGTCACTGTCAGAACAAGAGACAAAGTCAGTAGATTTACAATTAGGGTCTGGCAAGTCACTTGACTTTTTGCCATATAGATGGTGTGATCCATCAAAGTCTGTAGTTTTGGTGGTGGGCATATGTTCTCCTCTAATTGGTCCAGGTACAACATGCAATTCTCCTTCTTTTACATAATTTTCTAATCCTACTTCTGTGGATTTAGCCATATCATTGATTGCCTCTACACCAACATATTTTTTAAAACCTAAACCTATATCAGATTTTACAGATTGACTACCATAGAGAAAGCTAGCTAACTTATCACCTGAAATTAACCATTTTTTATGTCTAGCTATTTCCTCATCTAGCTTCTCTTGCAGTACTTGTTTTTCTAAATCTACTTTAGCTTTTTCTTTCTCAGAATATTTTAACTCATTTGTAGTATTTGTTAAATCTCTTTCTAACACTCTTATCTTTTCTTCATAAGCAAGCTGATTCTTTTGAAACCAAATTTTCTATTTTTCTAAGGTTTTTAAAGCATTTTTGTAAGACTGAACCTCTAGATAACATTCATTATATTTAGGTTTCAAATCATCATATGACTCCTTAAGGGCATTATATTTTTCATCACAACCAAAGACACAATTATGTACCTGAGAGATGCCCATAAAGGCAAATTGATCATGCTGATCCTCTGTGTCACAACTGGCCAGCAATCCACTCAGCTCAGAACTATCAATCTCACCATCATCAGGATCATGCACCTTCCAGTTTACATGTTCATCCAAGGAGATCATAGCTTTGGCATCTCCAGCTCCCACTTGCTTCTGCTGATAGGCAGAGTACCTAACCTCATCCTCATCCTTCCTATCCTTGCACTCTCTTGAGAAGTGACCCACCTGACCACAAATATAGCACTTGACCTTCCTTCTATCAAATCTTGTTGGATCCCTTTTTCTGAAGTAGAACTTTCTCCCAGCCTTTTTCTCAAACCTCTTGATATTCACTAAGAGCATGGCCATCTGCCACTTCAAGTTCATCTCCTCCAAATCCAGCGGGTCCACTTGATCAAAATCCTCAAAGGCCAGTTGCTGCTGATCTTCATATTCGGCAACAAAGGAGTGAAGTACATCTTCCAATATACCACTAGACTGAGATTAAGGTTTTGGTCTAGGAGTGATGTAGGAAGATGATGATGCTGAGGAAATTGGGCTCGCAGCATGAGTGGTGCTTACAAAAGCTGAGTAAGTGGGAGTGGGTGAACGGGTGTGACTTTTGACATCAGTCTCAAGAGTTTTGAGCTTGTTGTAGAGATCATCAAAAGTGAGATTATCCAGTCCACCTTTAGCTTTGAGGGCAATACTCACTTGCAACCAAGATGGAGGTAAAGATCGTAAGAACTTGGCATTGCAGTCCTCATTGTCTGGCTTGGCCTTCAGCTGATTCAATTGACTCAAAATCCTTTGAAATCTGTCATACCCCTTGTGTACGCCTTCTTCCTCTGAGATTTGGAATTCTTGAAACTGCTGTTTGAGCATCGATTTCCTCATCCTCTTTGACTCATCTTTCCCACCAAACCTAGCTTAGATAGCCATCCAGATGTCCTTTGCATCGTCCATATAGTGAAAATCACCCATATGATCATCTGGTATAGCCTGAAGGAGAATAGTTCTAGCTTTGTTCTCTATCTGTACAACTAGAATCTCTTCAGCAGATGTAGGAGCAAGGATAGAAATTTTACCATCAGGAACTTTGGTGGTCTTCTTCAAACTATTACCCTTAAGGATAATATTCCAAAGATGATAATCACAATTAGTGATCCAGTTTTGCATCTTCATCGCCCACAATTCATACTCTTCCTTCTTGAGATATGGGAATTTTGCATTGCTTCTGGTGAGTGTGAGTTGTTGCAAGGATGTGAAGGTGAGTGGTTGAGTGACTTCTGAGTCATTAGTTGATCCTGGCATTCTTTTGATTGTGAGGGTGTAAAAGAGATGTTGTTCTTAGTATCACAGATACTCTCCCGAGGCTCTGATACCACTTGTAGGATCTACTCCTTGATAGATCTTTGAGCCTGTGGATCAATAGTATGTTAATGTAATCACAAACACACTATGTAGAGAATCTCTGTATTAACTTGTGTCTACGCGGAATATAAACACAAATAAGAACAATACGAATAACTAATAACACTTTGATCCTCTATGGATCTTTATAAAACACTAAAGATTGTTTTCAAGGTCGTACATAATGCATAGCCTTGAGTTCCTTTTATACTACAAGGAACCCTAAACATTCTTACAAGAAACGTATAAAGTAAAACTATAAAAGATATCCTACATATCTTATCTTAAAATAACTAAAGTCTATCTATTGTGAAGCTATGGACACACTATATCGGCAGGAACACTTCATCCGTAGGAATACGTCTATCAGCAGGAACCACTATAGCTATTTGCAGGAACCTGTCAGTAGTATTCTTCAGCAGGAACTTCTATAATTCCCAACAATAAACAATGAAGAATGAATTAAAAGCAAGGAGAAATCATAGAATGTGTCGAAGACATAGGATTCATACATATGCGAATCTCTGAACGGACGAAATTCATCTAAACGAATGTCAAACGAATCAATAATAGAAGTTTAAAAGGATAACTCTAGAGGAAGAAACCTATACGGCACACTACAAAGTCTAAAGGCATCCTAAACACATGTTGCGAATCTCGATAAGTCTTCTAAGTCTCCAAAACGAATGGTTTTGTAAAAGCTTAATGAAAATAAAGGGCATAAATCATAGTAAAGGCGAAAGCAAGAAAACCAACGTCTGATCATATATCTACCCAATCCTCACCGGTCATAATAAAGCTCTTAAGGGGAGAAACTTAAGGCAAAACCTTCCAAAGTTATTCCTAAAGCTTCTAAGGTGCAAACCTAAGGGTCCAAAACTCACAGGTCATAACTTAGGTACTACAAGTCGCAACCTTAGCTCTGATACCATAATTGTAACACCCCAACCCGACGAGGGTCAAAATGTCACATTATGGTGCCAAATCAGAACATACAAACGCAAGCGGAATCCAAGTCTAATCCAGAAATGCTAACTCTATACAAAATGAAATACAAATCCAAAACAAATATCTAATCGAATCCAAATCCAAGTCTAAGCCAGATGTAAATGGGATTCTAATTATCAGGATAGTCCACTAACGCTCCTATGCACTCTTCACCCAAACCCAGCTTCCAACCTAAAACCTGCCGCAGGAAAGGAAATGCGGCTGAGCATAAAAAGCCCAGTGAACAGATATATAACAAAGCAAATGGATAAACGAAACGTATATAAGTAAAAGAAACAGGACATCATAAGCTTCTGCTAAAAGGAATATCATCTGTCAAATGCATAAGAGATCAACTATCAACTGAACCAATATCATACGTCAAAGGGAAACAAAGCATCATAGAGATATCAAAATAAGCATAATCATAAGAGGAATAAGAGCACGTATCAACAAAGGCATGTCTATCAGAATCACTCGAATAGACACATAGAAATATAAGGAAGCCACGAGCCGACCTACCAGAGCCACTCGAATAGGTCTCATACTTACATACTTACATAATCCATAATCACATATCAAAGGATACGGAGAGGGGAGACCTCTCGGTACCACATGCAGTAGCTAGCTCCCAAACGTGAAGGAGTATAGAGCACATACCCAGTTCACCACACATATAACCATATCATAACCATACATAAACATAAGTGCTAGGATGCATCCATACGCCCCCATATATACATACATAAACATACATGCACCCTGCTCACAGGACAGGTATACACATACATAAATGGCCAGGAGATCTCATAATCGTAATCATAAACAAAGTAGGGACGCCGTGGATCAATCACACCTCCACAGAAAGTGTCATGCCATCAGTGCCTCGATGACACGGCCATGGTACCTCCATGACTAGTTAGAAAACTCAGGCATAAGAAGCATACATACATACATATAATCATAGCAGCATATCTGAATCATATCATATCATAATCATAATCAGAGGAGTATCAAATGAATGTGAATCGTATATCAAAGAGATCATATCAAGTAATCATATCAAAGGAATCATAAAGAACGAATCAAAGCATAAGGGATCATAGCAATGGCTTAGGGAATCTTATAACGAATCAAAGATCAAGATCAAGTCATGAGAGAGAGAGCGAGAGAAAGCACCCTTACTAAAAAGGGTAGAATATCTGTACCTTAAACCGCCAACAAAACCATATCATAACATAGGAATAGGAAGTCACTCCTTCAACAAATCTATACGAATTAAGGATCGGCTTATTATCAATAACTTGTTTTAAATCAGATTACTGGTTTTTGTCAGCTTTCCATTTTTAGTAACTTTCCATTTATAGCAGCTTTCCAAAAATAGTGAGCTTCCATTTATAATAATTTTCCACTTTAAATAACTTAGTCCTGTTAAGTAACTTTCTATTTTTAGCTGGTTTCCCGAATTAGTAAGTTTCCATATTTAGTAAGTTTCCATAATTATTAGGTTTTTCTGAATTAGCGAGTTTAGGGTAAAACTCATAATTTATCACATTAGGGTTTCTAATAATACCAAAGTATAATAAATGGTTCATAGCTCTTAAATGATTAAAGTTTAATGTTCACTTAATGTGTTTAGGGTTTCAAGTACCAATTTAGGGTCTTAGGGCTTATAAAAGTCATTAATGAGGTTTTAGGGCTCGGGGATCTCAATTAGGTTAACACACTCTCAATAACTCAAAACGACATAAAAGGACATAAACGACACATGACCATGTATTTAGGGCACCAACAAATAGGAATAACACACTTAACACCCTCTTTACATATGCATAGAAGTTAACTAGTTTTTGAGACGTATCAGAATTCCAAAATAAAAATCACCAAAATTCTCATAGAAGCAAATATGTCTTGAGAGTCTACATGAATTTTCCCATATTTTATTTTTAAGTGGAACTCCATGTGAAAATCATTTTCCCAGACCTACCCAGAAAATTAACTGCACAAGCATGCAGAAAGTTTGCACTTAACATACCCATTTCAACAACTTAGAAAAATCCACAAAAATTCCTGGAAGTTACACATAACAAAAATATTACCTTTGTAAAAGGAGAGCTATTAAGTCCTTATGGTTTGAACATGAGAAATCAAAAACCACAACTGAATTTCAGATCCGATTACTCAGCTTTGACAACTTATGTTATAAAAATCAAAAAGCATACTTCCCAACCTTAAATAAGCATATAATTTACTTTTCCAGAAAGTAGAAAGTAGTACTTATGTTTAGACTCAAAAATCACTTAATAACACGTTGGCATCAACAGTTTGGACATCCATTAATCCGACCCAAAATTCTGCACAGCAGGAACCTCATAAAATTACAACAAAACCGTAACTAATTTAAACCAAAATTGACCCCAATTAAATTCTAGGGTTTCCAGGTTTTAGGTCATGATTAATGTGTCATAAATGTTCATATTAGGGCTTGAAAACATAGACCTAGGTCATGTATACAATTTGATTCGAATGGAGAAGTAAACAACATGACTATGATTAATATAACATGGTTAAATCCGAATTTATTCATTCATAAATACGTATGTCGCTTAAGGGTGAAATCAAAGGAGATTCATGAGTACCTTGAGAGCCGAATGGAAGGATAAAATAGACTAGAATAAAACACCCCGAATCAATCAACAATACACCTTCTTCTTGCTTGAACTTTGGAGAGAAAAACAATGATAAGAATGGAGGCTAGGGTTTTCTTTCTCCTTCTCTCTATTATTTTTCTGTAAAATGATTTACGGCGAAAAAAGGGAAATGAATTTTTTTTTTTTTAAATAAAGTGGGTTGATCAAAATTCTAGTTGGGCTTGGGCTTGGGTTAGTTTATGTTTATGTTTACTTGTATCCAACTCTAAGTAATCAGCCCATAATAGTTTAATTAAACGTGTACATGTATTATGTATACATAAGTTTGTAGTTTCTGTTTTATCATAAGGTTTTTAAGTTCCAAATGTCACAAAATATTCAAGTATTAACTCATAGATACTTAGGTTATAATTATAATTCGTATTTTCAAAAGTTTGAAAATAAGGGGGATTTTGGGTACTATAGATGTTCAAATTTTCGGGTCTTACAGGTTACAACCGGTTACCGGTTGCAAAAATAGGTAAAATTACCTAACATTGAACAAAGATTAAAGTTTGTTATACGTTTTTCTTACTGAAGATTCGGTCACCCCAAGTATTGTTAAGCATCATGTAGCTCGTAGTATTTATTATATTAGTAAGAACGTAGTTTAGCTTTAGTTAGTATTTGTGGTGTCGAGTCGGGTCTTTTACCCTCTGTCAGCTCGCTCCATAGCCTAGTAGAGGCATTCATCCATTTGTAAGTATAAATAGCCCTTCCCACACATGGGAAGGGTTGGACCTTTTCACATAGTTAATATTAGTTCTTGTGTTTCTCTCTCTAAAAGGCTCCCAACTTCTACTCTTTCTCTCTCTAACTCTCTTGCACTATTCGATCCATTTAACCACAAGATCCATACGACTTTTTGTTTATGAGTATCCTACAATTTGTATCAAGAGCCATGGTTACATCTTAGGGCCTTGGAGTCTCGTATTTAGTTTGGTTTTTGTGGTTTTTGGTTAGTTAGAATAATTTTCTTGCAAACACCTTGGTTTGATCTTGTTAGTGTAATATGATATGTTATGGATGTAATTTCGTGATTAGTGGTGTTATAGTTACATAGTTCTTCAGTTGGAATAGTTATATCTTTCATTGGTTTGGTGGTGTGAAGGATTCTTGGGTGTTTTCTTAGTAGCGATTAAGTCAACTATGAAGGTTTCTTTGTAGCGATTAAGTACTACTGGATAGCGTTTAGATCTAGAGATTAAGTGGGGTTTACTATATTTGGACAACCAGACAAATCGCAAGATAGCGACTGGTTTGGACTCTTCTGGGTAGCGATTAGTACTCCCTGTCTTTTAGTGGATAACGATTAAGTAAACTCTAGCGATTAGCTTTTTAGCGATTTGCTGAGTTTAGCGATTAGATCTATTTAGCGATTATCTCTCCAGCGATTAGCTCCTGTTCAGCATTTAACTAAATTCAGCGATTAGCTTTTTAGCGATTGGCTGTATTTAGCTATTACTTTATCAGCGATTAGCTTTTAGCGATTTGTTGGTGTAGCGATTACCTTTTCAGCGATTAATTTTGGGTTAGCGATTATCTTTGGTTAGCGATTATCTTCTTCTTCAACGATTAACTTTTGATTTTTGGTGGTTTTTAGCGATTCACTCAGCTTGAGATTACTTTGATTTGTTGACTACTTGTGTTTCGTGAATCGTTGTAACTTAAGTCGTTTCGATTAATCTGAGTATGATTTGACGTTGTGAGTTAATTCTTACGGTTTGACTTATCACAATCGGATATATTGTCACTTGACTTGTCACGACTTGATTCTCAGCACAAATTGTGAGTTATCTAAGCTCTCACTCTAAGTCTATTTCGCTTACTACGTCTTTCGGTTTTCTCCGTTGACTTTAGTAAAATCCCGGGAATGAATAGATTTCTCGGTTTAAGTCTCGAGTTGTAAAATCCTGTTTAAGACAACACCATGACTACTACGGATTCTAATGATGACATACAAGCTGTTAGGTCCGATACCCAACTGATCAATGAACAGATCATGTCAACTATCTCAGATGCTGTCATCTCTAAGATTCTCAAACTGTACAAAGTGATCAATGAACAGATGATTCCAAATCTCTCACAACAAATGAACTTGGTTGAGCCTGATGTAGCTAGAATGGAATTTGAGTACTCTATTTTAGAGCCACAAAAGCCACAACAAGTACTTCACAATGCAAACGAAAGCTGCACAGAATGTTTTCGACAACTTCACTCACACCTCTCGGTACTGCTTGAAGGAACTTGATTCAAAATGGGATTCGAACGTGCATTTGCAACACTCTTTGGTCAAGAGGTTCAGAATTTCACAGACAAAATGATCCTTAACTTGGATCAAGTACAACAACAACTTGAACACGGAGTGATTTCCAAAACTGGATCCATGGCTGCTCTCTGTGTGATCAACAAACAACTCCAAGTGTTTATTGATTCAAAATTCAATATGGACTATGACTACGACAGTCAGATGACAAAACAGTGCTTTGCTGAACACATGGGAATCGAGGTTGACATGTTCAGAATCACATTACTCCAGCTCATTGGTAATGTTAAGGAGTACATCGTACATAGAGCAACACAAAAGTGGGTGCATGATTCCAAGGAAAAGACATGTCCGGTGCAATCATGTGAAGGTATTGGTGATTCGGGTAAAGCATTGGATGATGGGTCAGATATCACAATATGCAAAAGATTAGAGACTGACAAGCCAAACTCTACCAACCGTTCAGGGATTCTTACCACATATGACATAGATGCTGATCTCAGTCCAGTAAAAGAACAAGTGTCATGTGCTGAGGTACCCCTAACTGTACATCATAATATGTTTTCTGATGAACGACTCCATACTGATCAAGTTATGCCCACTTATGACGCATATTGGTTGAAAAAGTCTGACAACCACGTCATTTCTGATTCGACAAATATGAATCATAAAGGGGAAGAAAATGATCATGATGTGGTCCGTAAAGATGAGTCAAGTCCTTGGTTTAGAGCTGGGTCTTTTAAATCTAATGAGGTGGTTGATAAAGAGGTTTTTAATGAACTTTCAAAGAGATTTTCATAACTTGAAAAACATTGCATTTCACTCGAAATTGCAATGCAACAAAAGGAAGAAAATTTTCAAACAAACCAACCTTGTAAAGATCCGGAACATCCCGACTTACATGAATATTTTATGATTAATGATTTGAAAGCCCAGTTCGAAGCCAAAAACTTAACAATCAACAACCTGAAAAACCATATTATTGAACTAAAGGCTAAACATGAGAGTAACACCATAACTACTAGAAACTCTGAATTGGAACAAAAAGTGTCGGAATTACTTATGCAAAATGAGTCTTTGAAAAGGAATTGCAAAAATCTTGATGAGTCAATCAAAGAAACAAGAACTAAGACAATAGAACAAACAACCTATTTGATTTCCAAAAATGATGAATTCAAAGCTCAACTTCAAAAATTGGGATTCACAGTCAATGCATTAAAAAATGAGCTGAGAAAAACCATTGGAAATTATGTGACCCTTATGTTTGAAAAAACATCAATCTTGGGAAAACTGGTGCTTCAACCAAAGAGAAACCAACCAGCGGTTAGACAACCGAATGCTTTTAAATCTGAACGTCCAAAAGCACCAAAACTTGGTTTGCCTCCCAAGTTGATGAGAAACAAGTTTTGATCAAACCAGACTCTTCACATCATAAACCTAATGATAAGTTTGTCACAACTTATCTTAAGTCTCATGCTCACACACAATATGGTAGATATGTCCTCACATCTAATGGTTACCCCCAATCTACTAAGGTCAGAAACAAATACAAAAATGTTGTGCCCTTTAAACATAGTAAAAGGAGAGTTGGAAACAAAGCCGTTCACCCTAAGAATGACATAGTGCATAAGAAACCTTATATGAGTAGATCCTTTCTTAAGTGGGTACCAACAGGGAGAATGTTCATGATGAATGGTTTCAAATGGTCATATGATTGAAAGCATATATCGAAAGACAAGAAACTCCCTGATAACATCAAATGTGCGGGCCACCATCAGCAATGTGCTAAATCTTCAGCTGGACATGTCACTAAGAGAGCCCAAATATGGCAACCGAAGGCACTGAAATCTCCTAATTTAGGGGATCAGATTTCTCCTTGATGTGGATTGTCCAGGAATCCTGATTACTTCTTATCAGGACTCGGGTTTTTACCAGTGTTTATTCTTCTCATATCCTTGAGCATATAGCACTCTATACTAAGTAAATAAATAGTTTTTTTCTGCTGTCTCTTACTTTTGAATAAGGCATGTCCACTTTGGTACAATAATAGGCATGTTTCTCTCTGGTATCGATAACATTTACAGTTCTGGAAATGTCATTCAATAATGGCACGGTTCTTTAAATGAATTTCGAACAGAATATCAATACGTGTCTTTATCTTATCATTACATCAAATGGTAACTGGTACTTCATAACTCTGCTCAACACGGATTACTTTATATCCGGGTTCAATCTGACACCATGTGTGATATTTTTTCTTCTTTCTTTCTTTCAATCAATGATCTTAGATTTATGATCTGGTCATTGCTTGAGGGGGAGAGGATATGTTGCTGTTACCTGCTATACTATTTTTTTGTGTTTTTCTGCCCTATGATTAAGTTTTGTTTGGTAGCTTGGGTTCGTTGCATAAATATTTTAGTGTTAATTGGTGATAAGTGGTTTTTATTTAGTTGAAGGGCTAGATTAGCAAAGTTATAAAAGATTCTTGGAGTGTAACTAGTGCAAGGACCTATTCTGCAATATTAAAAAAGTTGAGTGTGCCCCTATAATTAGGTAGCAATTAACTCATTTTGATATTTTCACAAAACTAATTGCTCACCTCATTTTCTCTCTCGACCTAATCGCTTGCTGCCATCCACTCGAATTTTTCTCATCTACCAAGTTTCTCTAGGTTTGTATGTCATTGTCTATCAAGGTTCAAATTCTATTGCCTAGGATTTAGTCTAACGAAATTATCTGTAACGATTGTGGTTTAGGTGTTGCACTTCCTCGTGTTTTGCTGCCAAATTGGTTAGTGTGGTCTTTGTTTGATTATATGTTCTTGTTGCTTTTCATTCGTCTTAATTCCTTATCTTTATCTTTGTGGATATTCGGGTGTATGCTAGACATTGTAGGGATTAGGATCGTATGTTCTTGATAGCGATTAAGTAGGTTTTTGGGTTATGTGCTCTCGTTTGGAGTTGACATACTTGTTAGCATTTAGGGGTGATAAGATTCATAGAATGGCGATTGGTATGAAGGTTCTTGATTGCGTTTAAGTGAGGGATGATTGATAATCTGTTATAATGGCCGTGATGTGATGGTGATTGTGTGTTTGAGTGTATATACAGTTTATAACCAGTATTGTTTGGATTTAAATCATTGTTGTTTGAGATTATGTTGGGAACTAGCTTGATTGTTTGCATTGTTTGCGTACGTGAGTGGTGTGTATGATGTGTTCTTGATAGCGATTAGGTGGATTTCTTGATAGCGATTATGTTGTTTCTTGATAGCGTTTAAGTTCTGGGCTTCCTTTTTAGCGATTAATTCTGATTGCGTTTAAACCCATTTGCGTTTATCTCTTTTAAGCGTTTAACTTTGTTAAGCGATTAACTCGAATAGCGTTTAACCTTTCAGTGATAAACTCGGCTAGCGTTTAACTCTGTTAAGCGTTTAGCTCGGGTAGCGTTTAACACAGCTAGCGTTTAACTCTGTTAGCGTTTAGTTCTACTAGTGATTAACTCGGTTAGCGTTTAACTCTGTTAGCGCTTAGCCTATCTAGCGTTTAACTCACTTAGTGTTTAACTCAGTTAGTCTCTGGCCTGACTAGTGTTTAACTCAGTTAGCGATTAACTCTGTTAGCGTTTATCTTGACTAGCGTTTAACTCTGTTAGGCGTTTAACCCTGTTAGTGATTTACTCGGTTAGCGTTTAACTTAGTTTGGGTTTATCTGACAGTATTTAAATCCAAGTAGCGATTAATTGTGTTACATGATAGCGATTAAGTCTGTGCTTTGATTGTGTATCCAATTTAGTGTGTCATTTCTCTCATGTTTGCTGTCAGTAATCTGCTTGTTGCTTTGAATGTTGTGTCCATAAGCTCTTGGGCATAAACGTGTTATCTAACCTACATACTTTCATTTGTCTCTTCGGGTGTGATTGTGGAATTTGCAGTGATGATGTCTGATTCTAATATTGAGAGCTCACCAGTACAACCACTTGCTCCACCTACTCGGACGGATGATGAAATCTTACCTCATGACAAATGGGTGTCAATTGGCAAAAGTAACTGCTATCTGAAAGCAGACAAGCCGCATAAGCACCCAATATTCAAAATAGCTCTGGATCTACTAAAGTAGACATCTTTCTTCCGAGCATTCACTGCATCTGCAACCATTCCTTCTATTTACATCCAACAATTCTGGAACACTATGAGCTACGACAGGGTTACTGGTACTTACAGATGCCAGCTGGATGAACAATGGGTGAACATCACCAAAGAAACTCTTCGTAGTG
The DNA here is from genome assembly GCA_014162995.1 of Artemisia annua. Lineage (NCBI taxonomy): Eukaryota > Viridiplantae > Streptophyta > Magnoliopsida > Asterales > Asteraceae > Artemisia > Artemisia annua. The sequence goes on along the minus strand of LBNU01025010.1, from coordinate 49,089 downwards.
CTCTACAAATCATGCCCACTGTTGATAATGTAGAGTTCATCGCTCCACCCAATCCAGCTGCCCTCCTGAATTTCGTCAATGAACTGGGATATCCTACCAAAGTTACCACACTATCATCTGTCATCACTAATGACATGTACCAACCTTGGAGAGCCATCATCAGTCTCATCAATCTCTGTCTTACTGGCAAAACCTCTGGGTACGAGAGACTTAGAGCTCCTTCACTTCAAATTCTCTGGGGTATGGTTAATGGAAAGAATATTGACTTTGTTGAACGAATCTGGGAAGAGTTCTCTCACTCCATACACTCATTTCTTGAAGATAAGGCAAATCTAGAGGCTCATAAAGAAGGGAAAAAGAAGTCGACCAAACTTCTAATTCCTAGCATTCGATTCACCAAGTTGATTATAATCTACCTTCAAAAAAACCCCTAATGTTCCACACTAGGAATGGATCACCACTTCACCTTTTATCTGACGAGAATGCCGTGGGGTTTCTTAAGTATATTGCCAAAGGAACATCCCAAATAATCTTTGGTATAGCGATACCAGTGGCTTTACTCACACAAAACATACTCCAAGCCTCGTACTATAATGAGTATGTTAAATTGTTGACTGCTAGTCAAGAGACCGAGCCAAGTAAGTCATTGTCTAAAAAACGTAAAGGAGTGACTGTCTCAGCTGATTCCTCAGAACGTAGTAAGAAGAGCAAACATGGTAAAAAGGATAAGAAATCAGATTCATAGAAAACCAAAACCAAGGAGACTCCAAGAGATGATCCTGAACTTGAAGACACGCTAAATGTTGGAGATATGATGGTACAACAAGCGGTTCAAGAGAGTCTCATTGACTCTGGTCATCCAATCAAAGGAGTAAGCATCACTGAACCTGACTCTCGTAAGATACCGCAAATCCAGCATGTTGAGGACAAAGGGAAAGAAATTGCAACTGACGCAAAGGCAACACAAACACTGTATAAAATCTCATCTCCAGATTCCAGGTCTACAACATCACAGTTTATCTTCAAATGGCGGTCCCCCGAACCATCAACAACCAAAACCACTGCTGAAAAGACCGTTTCTACCTCACTAAGTCTTGAACAAGTGGCGGAGTTAAGTGAATCTAAATCTGAAGCTGACCAGTCACAAAAATTGGAGGACTCAACTTTACTGTCAAAAGAAGTCACCAGTGACAAGACGCCTCAGGAACTAGAAGGAGTAACTGAGACTCCATTAGATACTCTTAATGCTGAATATGTCTCCACTGTGTATCCTGATGTAGAACATAATCCCAAGTTGAAATCAGATGACCAGAAGATTGCTGTGGAACCTGATAGCTCCACAGGANCAAGACGCCTCAGGAACTAGAAGGAGTAACTGAGACTCCATTAGATACTCTTAATGCTGAATATGTCTCCACTGTGTATCCTGATGTAGAACATAATCCCAAGTTGAAATCAGATGACCAGAAGATTGCTGTGGAACCTGATAGCTCCACAGGAACTCTTGCGTCGTACAAAAATTTTGAAGCATACAGTGATCAGTTTTTTTTAGACAAACCAAATGAATCAGAGGCTGAAAAATCGGGAGAAGAACACGAAGAAGCTATCTCAATGGTAGATGTCCCGATTAAACAAGACACCTCCAACACTCCTACCCTGACAGTACCAACAACTACTGCTGAAGCTGCTAAACCAGGGCCGACACAAGCTATCATCACGCCATCTATAGCCACCACTACCACCAAGACCACAACACCACCCATCACCGATAGCAAACCTAAACCTGGTGTGGAGAAGCTAATGGAAATTACAGCTGGAATCGTCGAAAACAATACAGACATCAATGTGAAGTTGTTAAAGCATGAAGTGGTTCTGAGGAGCATGTTTGATCTTAATCTACCTCATACCCTCAAGAATCTCGATGACAGGGTACATAATCTTGAACATCTCAACATTGATCATCTAGTCTCAAAAGCCATTGATGAGCAAGTCAAATAAGCTGTTAGTATTGCTCTAGAAGCTCCTCTCAGGTCACGATTCAGAGATCTAACCGTTGCTGACATGAAGATCATATTGCAACATAGCATGTACAAGAACAATCAGCACAAACGGCATGAGACACACATCAGATTATATGAAGCGTTAGACGCTTCTATTAAACAAGATGATGCCGAACAGCACGCCAAGGATATGGAAAGAGATCGAGAAAGAAAAAGACAGCGTCAAGGTCAACCAAAGCCTTCATCAGATTCACCATCGTATCCTCCACCACCACCTCCACCGTTAGGATCATTAGGACCTACAGGAACATCTGGACACTCTGGAGGTCCTCCATCTAAAATAATGCCACCACCTCCACCCTCATCATCAAAGAAGCAATCCACTAAGAAATCCGACAAGTCATCTTCGTCCAAACAAGCCCAGCACACAACTTATGCGGCATGGACCATAATTGACATTGGAACGGCTGACATGGCATCACCAATTCATGATGATCGGGTTATCAATGAAGAATCAATCGTGTCATACACCGAAGCATCTTCAGACGAAGATGATGATGATGCATCTACCGCTCACATATCACGAAAGGATAACTGGTGGTGATGTGTAGGGATTGCTTACGCACTACGTTTTACCTCTCGAGGGATCTCGAGAAGCTTACAATCCCCACCAGGCAGTGTACCTGACCGATGTAGTATAGTGTAGTGGCAAGTACCGGGGGATTGATCGTTCTCTCACAGGGAATAGTGTTCGTTAGGTTAAAGACTACNCGATGATACACCACCTATTGAATTAACCAAAGACGAGCTGCAAGCGTGTGTGAAACCCAAAGTAGATCAGCTACCGGCATCTGAGCCAACCTGGTCAGTCTCTCCTTCAGGTCAACCAGTTTCGGACAACAACTGGGCCAATGTCATCACCAACAGCTTTGTTCCTCTGGCCGAAAACTCACTGCTCGCACAAACTGGAGATATGGGAACTTTCATTGCATGGTTTGTAAGTAGCGAGGAATATCAAAGTTGACGCAGAAAGATCTGGAAGGACCGGCATATGACATTGTCAAGGTCTTTCATTTTGATGTGACTCACCTTCAATATCAGATGGAGGAGTACCACAAGATGTTCAATGATCTAGTCGATGAAGGAATTACTCACCACAGCTACAGTAAGCCACTCCCATTGGGTGGATCTCCTGGTCATGTCACAATTCAGGCTGAGTTTTTCTTCCACAAGGATCTTGAATATCTTCGGTTCGGTAACAAGCAGCGTAAGTATGCATTGTCCATCACTAAGATGAAGGCTGTACTCTACAAAGACATTGGTTTGGAGCAGATGGTACCTGACGGGATGTGGATAAAAGAAGAGTGTGAGTATGATGTTCCGGTAGCACATGGAATCCCTCACTGGTGGTTCAAGAAGCAACAGTTCTATGTTGAAGGATTCAAAGGCCAACGGTGACAAGAAATCTGTTCGCTCGCCACATTCAAATCATCAGTGTGGTCAAAGTCAAGATTCACTCTATCTATGGGTGATAAGATTCATAGACTAGCGATTGGTATGAAGGTTCTTGATTGTGTTTAAGTGAGGCATGATTGATAATCTGTTATAGTGGCCGTGATGTGATGGTTATTGTGTGTTTGAGTGTATATACAGTTTATAATCAGTATTGTTTGGATTTAAATCATTGTTGTTTGAGATTATGCTGGGAACTAGCTTGATTGTTTGCATTGTTTGCGTACGTGAGTGGTGTGTATGATGTGTTCTTGATAGCGATTAGGTGGATTTCTTGATAGCGATTATGTGGTTTCTTGATAGCGTTTAAGTTCCGGGCTTCCTTTTTAGCGATTAATTCTGATTGCGTTTAAACCCATTTGCGTTTTTCTCCTTTAAGCGTTTAACTCTGTTAAGCGATTAACTCGAATAGCCTTTAACCTTTCAGTGATAAACTCGGCTAGCGTTGAACTCTGTTAAGCATTTAGCTCGGGTAGCGTTTAACATAGCTAGCGTTTAACTGTGTTAGCATTTAGTTCTACTAGCGATTAACTCGGTTAGCGTTTAACTCTGTTAGCGCTTAGCCTATCTAGCGTTTAACTCACTTAGCGTTTAACTCAGCTAGTCTCTGGCCTGACTAGTGTTTAACTCAGTTAGCGATTAACTCTGTTAGCGTTTATCTTGACTAGCGTTTAACTCTGTTAGCGTTTAACCCTGTTAGTGATTTACTCGGTTAGAGTTTAACTTAGTTTGGGTTTATCTGACTGCATTTAAATCCAAGTAGCGATTAATTGTGTTACATGATAGCGATTAAGTCTGTGCTTTGATTATGTATCCAATTTAGTGTGTCATTTCTCTCATGTTTGTTGTCAGTAATCTGCTTGTTGCTTTGAATGTTGTGTCCATAAGCTCTTGGGCATAAACGTGTTATCTGACATACATACTTTCATTTGTCTCTTCGGGTGTGATTGTGGAATTTGCAGTGATGATGTCTGATTCTAATATTGAGAGCTCACCAGTACAACCACTTGCTCCACCTACTCGGACGGATGATGAAATCTTACCTCATGACAAATGGGTGGCAATTGGCAAAAGTAACTGCTATCTGAAAGCAGACAAGCCGCATAAGCACCCAATATTCAAAATAGCTCTGGATCTACTAAAGCAGACATCTTTCTTCCTAGCATTCACTGCATCTGCAACCATTCCTTCTATTTACATCCAACAATTCTGGAACACTATGAGCTACGACAGGGTTACTGGTACTTATAGATGCCAGTTGGATGAACAATGGGTGAACGTCACCAAAGAAACTCTTGGTAGTGCCCTACAAATCATGCCCACTGGTGATAATGTAGAGTTTATCGCTCCACCCAATCCAGCTGCCCTCCTGAATTTCGTCAATGAACTGGGATATCCTACCAAAGTTACCACACTATCATCTGTCATCACTAATGACATGTACCAACCTTGGAGAGCCATCATAAGTCTCATCAATCTCTGTCTTACTGGCAAAACCTCTGGGTACGAGAGACTTATAGCTCCTTCACTTCAAATTCTCTGGGGTATGGTTAATGGAAAGAATATTGACTTTGTTGAACGAATCTGGGAAGAGTTCTCTCACTCCATACACTCATTTCTTGAAGATAAGGTAAATCTAGAGGCTCATAAATAAGGCAAAAAGAAGTCGACCAAACTTCTAATTCCTAGCATTCGTTTCACCAAGTTGATTATAATCTACCTTCAAAAAAAACCCTAAGGTTCCACACTAGGAATGGATCACCACTTCACCTTTCATCTGACGAGAATGCCGTGGGGTTTCTTAAGTATATTGCCAAAGGAACATCCCAAATAATCTTTGGTATGGCGATACCAGTGGCTTTACTCACACAAAACATACTCCAAGCCTCGTACTATAATGAGTATGTTAAATTGTTGACTGCTAGTCAAGAGACCGAGCCAAGTAAGTCATCGTCTAAAAAACGCAAAGGAGTGACTGTCTCAGCTGATTCCTCAGAACGTAGTAAGAAGAGCAAACATGGTAAAAAGGATAAGAAATCAGATTCAAAGAAAACCAAAACCAAGGAGACTCCAAGAGATGATCCTGAACTTGAAGACACGCTAAATGTTGAAGAGATGATGGTACAACAAGCGGTTCTAGAGAGTCTCATTGACTCTGGTCATCCAATCAAAGGAGTAAGCATCACTGAACCTGACTCTCGTAAGATACCACAAATCCAGCATGTTGAGGGCAAAGGGAAAGAAATTGCAACAGATGCAAAGGCAGCACAAACACTGTATAAAATCTCATCTCCAGATTCTAAGTCTACAACATCACAGTTTATCTTCAAAAGGCGGTCACCCGAACCATCAACAACCATAACCACTGCTGAAAAGACCGTTTCTACCTCACTAAGTCTTGAACAAGTGGCAGAGTTAAGTGAATCTAAATCTGAAGCTGACCAGTCACAAAAATTGGAGGACTCAACTTTACTGTCAAAGAATATGTCTCCACTGTGTATCCTGAAGTAGAAGATAATCTCAAGTTGAAATCAGATGACCAGAAGATTGCTGTGGAACCTGATAGCTCTACAGGAACTCTTGCGTCATACAAAAATTTTGAAGCATATGGTGATCAGTTTTTGTTAGACAAACCAAATGAATGAGAGGCTGACAAATCGGGAGAAGAACACGAAGAAGCTATCTCAATGGTAGATGTCCCGATTCAACAAGACACCTCCAACACTCCTACCCTGACAGTATCAACAACTACTGCTGAAGCTGCCAAACCAGGGCCCACTCAAGCTATCATCACGCCATCTATAGCCACCACTACCACCAAGACCACAACACCACCCACCACCTATAGCAAACCTAAACCTGGTGTGGAGGAGCTAACGGAAATTACAGCTTGAATCGTCGAAAACAATACAAACATCAATGTGAAGTTGTCAAAGCATGAAGTGGGTCTGAGGAGCATGATTGATCTTAATCTGCCTCGTACCCTCAAGAATCTCGATGACAGGGTACATAAGCTTGAACATCTCAACATTGATTGTCTAGTCTCAAAAGCCATTGATGAGCAAGTCAAATAAGCTGTTAGTATTGCTCTAGAAGCTCCTCTCAGGTCACGATTCAGAGATCTACCCGTTGCTGACATGAAGATCATATTGCAACATAGCATGTACAAGAACAATCAGCACAAACGGCATGAGGCACACATCAGATTATATGAAGCGTTAGACGCTTCTATTAAACAAGATGATGCCGAACAGCACGCCAAGGATATGGAAAGAGAACGGGAAAGAAAAAGAAAGCGTCAAGGTCAACCAAAGCCTTCATCAGATTCACCATCGTATCCTCCACCACCACCTCCACCGTCAGGATCATTAGGACCTACAGGAACATCTGGACACTCTGGAGGTCCTCCATCTAAAACAATGCCACCACCTCCACCCTCATCATCAAAGAAGCAATCCACTAAGAAATCCGACAAGTCATCTTCGTCCAAACAAGCCCAGCACACAACTTATGCGGCATGGACCACAATTGACATTGGAACGGCTGACATGGCATCACCAATTCATGATGATTGGGTTATCAATGAAGAATCAATCGTGTCACACACCGAAGCATCATCAGATGAAGATGATGATGATGCATCTACCGCTCACATATCACGAAAGGATAACTGGTGGCAATCACTCTCCATAGACGATGACACAACACCTATTGAATTAACCAAAGACGAGCTGCAAGCGTGTGTGAAACCCAAAGTAGATCAGAACCTGGTCAGTCTCTCCTTCAGGTCAACCAGTTTCGGACAACAACTGGGCCAATGTCATCACCAACAGCTTTGTTCCTCTTGCCGAAAACTCACTGCTCGCACAAACTGGAGATATGGGAACTTTCATTGCATGGTTTGTAAGTAGCGAGGAATATCAAAGTTGACGCAGAAAGATCTGGAAGGACCGGCATATGACATTGTCAAGGTCTTTCATTCTGATGTAACTCACCTTCAATATCAGATGGAGGAGTGCCACAAGATGTTCAATGATCTAGTCGATGAAGGAATTACTCACCACAGCTACAATAAGCCACTCCCATTGGGTGGATCTCCTGGTCATGTCACAATTCAGGCTGAGTTTTTCTTCAACAAGGATCTTGAATATCTTCGGTTCGGTAACAAGCAGCGTAAGTATGCATTGTCCATCACCAAGATGAAGGCTGCACTCTACAAAGATATTGGTTTGGAGCAGATGGTACCTGACGGGATGTGGATAAAAGAAGAGTGTGAGTATGATGTTCCGGTAGCACTTGGAATCCCTCACTGGTGGTTCAAGAAGCAACAGTTCTATGTTGAAAGATTCAAAGGCCAAGGGTGACAAGAAATCTGTTCGCTCGCCACTTCAAATCATCAGTGTGATCAAAGTCAAGATTCACTCTATCTATGGGTATGATTACTTGAATACCATTGTTCTACGCCGGGCAGACCTCTAGGACTATGAGATTTCTGAAGGTGATTTCAAGCATCTCCGTCCCAATGACTTCGAAGATCTGTATCTACTTCACATTCAAGGAACACTGCATCATTTAGCTCCGCATGAAAAGAAGACACTTGTGTTTGCCGTTCTTCACTGGATGAGGGGTTTGGTTATTAGGAAACGTGTCGAAGACCTTCAGCTTGGCATCGAAAGTTATCAGACACAACTGAATCTCACAAAAAATCAATGGGAAGTCGGTGACTTGGAACCGGTAGCTGACTATACCGTCATTGACTCTCCAAGAGCTGTGGTATTTAGGATCACCACTTTACCTTTCATCTGACGAGAATGCTGTGGGGTTTCTTAAGTATATTGCTAAAGGAACATCCCAAATAATCTTTGTTATGGCGATACCAGTGGCTTTACTCACACAAAACATACTCCATGCCTCGTACTATAATGAGTATGTTAAATTGTTGACTGCTAGTCAAGAGACCGAGCCAAGTAAGTCATCGTCTAAAAAACGCAAAGGAGTGACTGTCTCAACTGATTCCTCAGAATGTAGTAAGAAGAGCAAACATGGTAAAAAGGATAAGAAATCAGATTCAAAGAAAACCAAAACCAAGGAGACTCCAAGAGATGATCCTGAACTTGAAGACACGCTAAATGTTGAAGAGATGATGGTACAACAAGCGGTTCAAGAGAGTCTCATTGACTCTGGTCATCGAATCAAAGGAGTAAGCATCACTGAACCTGACTCTCGTAAGACACCGCAAATCCAGCATGTTGAGGGCAAAGGGAAAGAAATTGCAACAGATGCAAAGGCAGCACAAACACTGTATAAAATCTCATCTCCAGATTCCAAGTCTACAACATCACAGTTTATCTTTAAAAGGCGGTCACCCGAACCATCAACAACCAAAACCACTGCTGAAAAGACCGTTTCTACCTCACTAAGTCTTGAACAAGTGGCGGAGTTAAGTGAATCTAAATCTGAAGCTGACCAGTAACAAAAATTGGAGGACTCAACTTTACTGTCAAAAGAAGTCACCAGTGACAAGCCGCCTCAGGAACTGGAAGGAGTAACTGAGACTCCATTAGATACTCTTCATGCTGAATATGTCTCCACTGTGTATCCTGATGTAGAAGATAATCTCAAGTTGAAATCAGATGACCAGAAGATTGCTGTGGAACCTGGTAGCTCTACAGGAACTCTTGCGTCGTACAAAAATTTTGAAGCATACAGTGATCAGTTTTTGTTAGACAAACCAAATGAATCAGAGGCTGACAAATCGGGAGAAGAACACGAAGAAGCTATCTCAATGGTAGATGTCCCGATTCAACAAGACACCTCCAACACTCCTACCCTGACAGTACCAACAACTACTGCTGAAGCTGCCAAACCAGGGCCCACTCAAGCTATCATCACGCCACCTATAGCCACCACTACCACCAAGACCACAACACCACCCACCACCGATAGCAAACCTAAACCTGGTGTGGAGGAGCTAATGGAAATTACAGCTGGAATCGTCGAAAACAATACAACATCAATGTGAAGTTGTCAAAGCATGAAGTGGGTCTGAGGAGCATGATTGATCTTAATCTGCCTCGTACCCTCAAGAATCTCGATGACAGGGTACATAAGCTTGAACATCTCAACATTGATTGTCTAGTCTCAAAAGCCATTGATGAGCAAGTCAAATAAGCTGTTAGTATTGCTCTAGAAGCTCCTCTCAGGTCACGATTCAGAGATCTACCCGTTGCTGACATGAAGATCATATTGCAACATAGCATGTACAAGAACAATCAGCACAAACGGCATGAGGCACACATCAGATTATATGAAGCGTTAGACGCTTCTATTAAACAAGATGATGCCGAACAGCACGCCAAGGATATGGAAAGAGAACGGGAAAGAAAAAGAAAGCGTCAAGGTCAACCAAAGCCTTCATCAGATTCACCATCGTATCCTCCACCACCACCTCCACCGTCAGGATCATTAGGACCTACAGGAACATCTGGACACTCTGGAGGTCCTCCATCTAAAACAATGCCACCACCTCCACCCTCATCATCAAAGAAGCAATCCACTAAGAAATCCGACAAGTCATCTTCGTCCAAACAAGCCCAGCACACAACTTATGCGGCATGGACCACAATTGACATTGGAACGGCTGACATGGCATCACCAATTCATGATGATCGGGTTATCAATGAAGAATCAATCGTGTCACACACCGAAGCATCTTCAAATGAAGATGATGATGATGCATCTACCGCTCACATATCACGAAAGGATAACTGGTGGCAATCACTCTCCATAGACGATGACACACCACCTATTGAATTAACCAAAGACGAGCTGCAAGCATGTGTGAAACCCAAAGTAGATCAGCTACCGGCATCTGAGCCAACCTGGTCAGTCTCTCCTTCAGGTCAACCAGTTTCGGATAACAACTGGGCCAATGTCATCACCAACAGCTTTGTTCCTCTGGCCGAAAACTCGCTGCTCGCACAAACTGGAGATATGGGAACTTTCATTGCATGGTTTGTAAGTAGCGAGGAATATCAAAGTTGACGCAGAAAGATCTGGAAGGACCGGCATATGACATTGTCAAGGTCTTTCATTCTGATGTGACTCACCTTCAATATCAGATGGAGGAGTGCCACAAGATGTTCAATGATCTAGTCGATGAAGGAATTACTCACCACAGCTATAGTAAGCCACTCCCATTGGGTGGATCTCCTGGTCATGTCACAATTCAGGCTGAGTTTTTCTTCAACAAGGATCTTGAATATCTTCGGTTCGGTAACAAGCAGCGTAAGTATGCCTTGTCCATCACCAAGATGAAGGCTGCACTCTACAAAGACATTGGTTTGGAGCAGATGGTACCTGAAGGGATGTGGATAAAAGAAGAGTGTGAGTATGATGTTCCGGTAGCACTTGGAATCCCTCACTGGTGGTTCAAGAAGCAAAAGTTCTATGTTGAAAGATTCAAAGGCCAAGGGTGAAAAGAAATCTGTTCGCTCGCCACTTCAAATCATCAGTGTGGTCAAAGTCATGATTCACTCTATCTATGGGTATGATTACTTGAAGACCATTGTTCTACGCCGGGCAGACCTCTAGGACTACGAGATTTTTGAAGGTGATTTCAAGCATCTCCGTCCCAATGACTTCGAAGATCTGTATCTACTTCACATTCAAGGAAAACTGCATCATTTAGCTCCGCATGAAAAGAAGACACTTGTGTTTGCCGTTCTTCACTGGATGAGGGGTTTGGTTATTAGGAAACGTGTCGAAGACCTTCAGCTTGGCATCGAAAGTTATCAGACACAACTGAATCTCACAAAACCTCAATGGGAAGTCGGTGACTTGGAACCGGTAGCTGACTATACCGTCATTGACTCTCCAAGAGCTGTGGTATTTAGAAACAAGTATAACGTTCCCGTGGTCATGCATCTTGAAGAACTACACATGTTTAGCGATGGCACTTTGGANTATTAGGAAACGTGTCGAAGACCTTCAGCTTGGCATCGAAAGTTATCAGACACAACTGAATCTCACAAAAAATCAATGGGAAGTCGGTGACTTGGAACCGGTAGCTGACTATACCGTCATTGACTCTCCAAGAGCTGTGGTATTTAGAAACAAGTATAACGTTCCCGTGGTCATGCGTCTTGAAGAACTACACATGTTTAGCGATGGCACTTTGGAAATGGTCGACGATGCATTGGACTTCCGTGTGAAAGAATATCAAGTCTACTCAGCCAGGCCCGGAAGATACACCGACCAATGGACGGACCATGATTTGAAGCTAAACAACAAATTTCTGAATGCTATCCGACACAGGTTAAAGATGAGAAGGATCTATCGCAGCCTTGAGTGCTACGTGGGTGGTAGAGTTTGTGAGGGTGACTACATGCTCCTACGAAGAACTGGCTGAATCTTCAGGTTTTTCTTTTGTTATCACCTTGTTTTGCTCAACTCTTTGGGGTGATGTAACAGTGACAGTATGTAAACTTTGAACTACAAGTATATATAATTATGAATGTTTGTGGTATTTATTTCTTTCACTGTGTGCGGATACCCCGAAATGATGTACGTTTCAGTGCATCATTTCTAGTAAAAGAAGAGAAGTCTTCTTTCATCCCAAAATCTCTCTCTTTTATGATTCTTCAAGAGAGTTTTTGTGGTTTACAAGGTGGCTATTGGACTTAAATTTTCACAAATACCTTGCCGTTCAACTTAATGACTACAGCTCTTTAAATAGAAAACGGGTCATTAATTGAGGAGGAGTGTATTTGCTCAAAATTTCTGCACCTTTCTAAACTTTGTGCACCAGCAGCAGTGAATAAGTGTCTCAAAATCAGTACATCTTAAAATCTGACCACATTATCTCCCATTTTTCTAAACTCATTTAAATCAATTAGGATCACAAAATCTCAAATGATTTGAGATTTTTTGATCGATCAGATATAAAATGTGATGCTTTTCGGACTAAAATGTACGCTCTCCCGTATGTGCTAAATTTTTTAATTTTTTTAAATTGAATCAATGCACATATTGAGGGGGAGCAAAATGGTTTGTGGTGAATAAAAAGATTTGGCATCTCATGTGAGCATGACTCAAAATTGACTTATGAATTGACGAAACACAAACGTTTTAATTCGAAAGGATTTATCCATGTAGAAAGTACCGTTTCGAGAAGCTCTTCTTAGATGTGTACTTTGACGGGTCTAACTTCCTTTTTAAGGAATGTTAACAACTTCAAGTTAGTTATTAGGGATAGTTATCACCTAAAAGCTGATAATGGATCCCTTTAACTAAGCAACGTAAACGTGTCCCTAGGGTATATGTCTATTAAGAGTGGATCAATTCAAAAGTGCAACTCACCCCGACATGTGCAAATTTCTATCAAAAACCTATGAGCACATGTTAAGGGGGAGCATTTGAAAATTACAAAACTCTCAAAGTGTTAGCAAAAATGTGTTTCTCAATCAAAAACGCTTTGAGAGAATTTTCAATGATTTGGTTTATGGCAACATAGGATAGTCATGAAGTTATAAGGTGGCTTAGGTTAAGAAAACCCTCTTATGATCCACCAGAACCGGAGGGATCTGCCCAAGGACAATACCAAATAGATAGTATTAGAAAGTCCTTAGGCATGATTATGAAAAAAGGACATAAATGAGAAAGGAGAAAGAAGGGGTTGAAGAATTAAGAATAAATGAAATGAGAAAGGGTGAAAAGAAATAGCTCTCCCATTATTCAACCTTAGGGCAGAAACTGGGTTCAATTCATATGCTACTAATTGTTACTAAGGTAACATCGGTATTGAAGACAAGACGTCATGGACCCAGTGNAATGAGAAAGGAGAAAGAAGGGGTTGAAGAATTAAGAATAAATGAAATGAGAAAGGGTGAAAAGAAATAGCTCTCCCATTATTCAACCTTAGGGCAGAAACTGGGTTCAATTCATATGCTACTAATTGTTACTAAGGTAACATCGGTATTGAAGACAAGACGTCATGGACCCAGTGACGCACTGCACTAAACCTTCCAACCACTTAAGTTCTCTCAAAAGAGCTTGTTTCATTCTCACGGGGAACCCTGCATAACCTATCGACCGCTCATTACGAGCTATGTTGATATTGAAACAGGAGACACCGCTCCAGTCTCCGATGACCAAATAATGCACTTATCGTGTCTAGAGCCACGAGATACATCAAAAGTTCTCAAAGGAACACTTGTTACTTCTACACTGGTGGTTCAACATTAAGGACACCAGCTGTAATATTCTGAGTCCTACGCAGATCCTAGCAATCTGCCAAGAACACTTATGAGGGAATATACACATGAAATTCCCAGTGATTAAGTGGAAATTCCTGTCAGGGTCAACATCAAACAGCCCTGAAAGCAGGTCACTTCGGTAATTCCCTGTGGATTACGCTTGGTGATCATGGCGGTTTCAAAATGGTCTACAGTCATGGGGTGATCTCCAGCGACTCACCTAATCGTTGATCTACTTAGGTAGATCTTGTAAGCCCTCTCGGGGGTATTCGGCTTGGGAACGGCCTTGGTAGGGATTAGAAGGAGTCTTCACACTATGCTGTCAACGATCTCTAATTCTNATTTTGAATTCCAGGGACTATTTTTGCCAATTTTTGAAAGTTGGGGGACTGAAACTGCCAAATCTGCAAACTTTACTTATTTTTCATTTGTTTTTGAACATTTTGCATTAAAGATACATAAAACACGATCCTTGGATATTTTCATCATTTTGATGCGTTTTTGTGTGTTTTCAGATGTTTTGCGTTTCAGATTTGACTAAAAATGTTGAGTGTTTGAGCACTCATCACTATTCATGATCTCTATTTTCATTTTAATTGTGAAATAAGAGTTCTAATCAGTTGAGGCCTTCTCACTAATTGAGTGTGACATTTATTGTTATCAGCTTAAGTTTAGCTTTAACAGTGGTATTAGAGTTGTATCCTCGCACCTGTCATTGTGTATGGTTCGAATTACAAACGTACAAGTGATGAAACAATACAATCCACTCGAACAAATGTTATAGATTCAGGAGCCATCGTTCGTTGATCTGCAATCGAGTGTTTTGGCTTTCTATTCAACGATACTACTACTCAAAAATAGTATCGATGAAGATTTTAAGGCTAGATTGACTGTTTTGATTGCGGATTATCAAAATCGAATGAAATTAGATACCGATCCTGAGTCGTCATTCATAACTGGTGGATCTTCGGATCGGAGTTATGTTGAAGTGGCACATTATCAATCGAACTCTAAGGTTAACAAACTAGCGTATCAATTGGTTAATTGGTTGACTAAACTCGAATTTCCAGCGTTTAATTGTGACATATTTATGGAGTGGAGCTATCGGTGTCAATTGTTTTTTGAAATTGATGAGACACCTGAAAATCTAAATATTTGATTGGTTGCTATTCATCTCAGAGGCGAAGCTCTGTCGTGGCATGAGGCTTACATGAAAGAGGTGGATGTAAGGAGTTTAAGTTGGAAGAAGTATTTGGCAGAAATGAGATCCTATGTCATGGAAGGTATACTGTCTAAACCTATTATTGAATTGAGAAATTTGAAATTTACAATTATCTGAACAATATAATTCCGAGTTTAATTCTTTGAGAAATGAGGTAGATGCTCCACTTTTTCTTTCAAAATTGATGGATGGCTAAAGAACACGAGTTTTTTTTTATTGTGTCAAATTTTGAAACAATCTTCTTTTCTTGAGACAAAATAGTTCATTCTTTAATAAAGTTTATTTAGCGAAAACATCAGATCTATAATAAGGTTGTCACACCCCCAAAATGGGTCACAGCGGAATGGTAACTGGGGCGTGATGTTCATGGAACAAAGTTACCCGTTATATCGAATGACCTACATGAGTAGTTTTGGAATACACGTTCCATAAAGTTTAAACAAAGTTTTGAATTATTGTTGGGGTATAAAAGATCAAAGTACTGCTGAAGATCAAAGTGCTGCTAAAGTTTTTAAAGTCAAAGTACTGCTTGTGATCAAAGTACTGCTCGTTGATAAGTCAAAGTACTGCTTGAAGATAAAGATTGAAGATTAGATTAGGAATATTATGTATAATCTAGAATATTCTATAGTTAGAGTTTGTATACTTGTCGTTCAAGTATTGTAAACCGACTATGGTATTCCTTGTGCCTATAAAAGGATTCCTAAGTCATCATTAGAGATACGAATATAAGAATATGATATTAGAGATATTTAGGGTTGTTTGTGAATTTGTAAAAGTAGCAGGTTCAAAGTTTGGTTAATATAAAGTGTTGAAGTTGTTATAATTCTTCTTAGCTTTGTTAAGTAATTCCGCATACTTAATAGAGTAATTCAGTGTTTCATCATTAGTAGTTTAGGATTTATCCAAGACGACTAAACCTTAGACAAGCTATAATAAAGTAGTTTGGTCAGAGTATAACAATCCAACAAGTGGTATCAGAGCTTGTGTGGAAACTCTGATTAAGAAGAAACCCTAAACCCTAAACCAAGTCGATTTTCTAAACAAACCCTACAAGATGTTTCAACCTGAACCTACACCTATGCCATCCATCACCACTGTTAGAATTCCCATAGTCAAGAAGGGAGAGTATGATTTCTGGAGCATGAAGATGAGGCAGTACATTACTATTACTGACTCTGCACTTTGGGATATCATTGTCAATGGCAATCAAGTTATAAAAGAACCTGTAGTTGTTCCTGGACAGCCTAAACCACCTCAGCAACAACTCTCTGCAACTGTAAAGAGGAATCAAGACAAAGCTCTCAACATACTGCTGTCTGCTATCCCTGATGGCCACCTGTTGAAGTTTCATAATGCTAAGGATGCTAAACAACTGTGGGCTGCTATCAAAACAAGATTTGGAGGTAATGATGCTTCCAAGAAGATGCACAGAAGTTTGTTGAAGCAGCAGTTTGAAACCTTTGCTGTTGGAGAAAGAGAAGGACTTGATGCTGCCTATGAGAGATTTCAAAATCTTCTCAGTATGCTAGAGATACATGGTGTAGAAGTCTCTACTGAAGATGCAAACTTGAAGTTCCTAAGGAGTTTGCCATCTATCTGGCATGTGATTGCTACTATGATCAGAGGTCAACCTGATTTGGCTACTATGGACTTTGATGATTTATACAACAACTTGAAGGTGTATGAGCATGAGATGAATGGTAAATCAGGTTCATCAACCAACAGTATTGCTTTTGTGTCTCCTGCCAAGACAAGCAGTACTTCCACTAAAAGTACTGCTTATCCAGTTCAAAGTACTGTTGCTGATGTTTACTCAACTGTGTCTACTACCACTTCACAACTCTCAAACAACATCAATTGTGATGATGTTGTGTGCTCATTCTTTGCTCAACAAGCCACTTTACCTGTTACCTATGAAGAAGACCTACTGCAGATTGAAGAAGATGATCTAGAAGAAATTGACATCAGATGGCAAGTTGCTATGATTACTGCTAGGATCAAGAAGTTCATGAAGAAAACAGGAAGAGGGATTGATTTCAAGGCCAAACAAGGAATTGCATTTGACAAGTCTAAGATTGAATGCTTTAACTGTCAAAAGACTGGTCACTTTGCAAGGGAATGTAAGTTTGCCAAGTATCAAGCAAACAGGATGATAGAGAAACCCAAGGTTGAACTCAAGGAGCTTCCTGAACCTAAACCAAAAGCATTTGTGGCTCAAGAAAACTTATCAGAGGTTGACTGGAGTGCTGAATTTGATGATGAACCAGTTACTCTCTCTATGGTTGCAATGGAGGAATATGATTGGAGCACAGCTTTTGATGAGGAACCAGGATGTACTGCTTTGGATTCCACTGATGATCTTGGAGGCTTTGACTGGAGCATGGAGAATGAAGATGCACCTGTCCTGTTGGCTTTGGTTGCTACTGCACCTACTTCATCTACTGCTACTGAGGTATGCTCTAAGTGCAATAATGTGTATCAAAAGGTACTTAGTGATTATGTGTCTGAAAGAGATAAACATAATAAAGCTAGGTCTGAAGTCTTAGGTTATCAATTGACCTTAGAGTCCTTAGAAGCTAAAATAATTACACATGAAAATAATGAAGTAGCTTGGGCTGAAAAATATCAACAACAGGACTATCAGTTAAAGTTAAGTGAATGGAAGTTAGGATGTAAGGTGTCTGAGTTAGAAAAGATGACTAAGGAAAGAGATGATTTGTTAGAAAAACTTGCTAGTTGGAAAGAAGCTGGTCTTACACATGTTAGTTTCTGTGAAAAACAAAGAAGAACAAACATTAAAACAGGACTAGGTTATGGTGTTGAGTATAGTAGTTCAGAAGAGAACCCAACTAGTGATAAGGAACAAGAAAGTTCAGAGGAAATCTCAACTAGTGAATTTGAAACTTGCTCAGAAGAAAACAGATCTAGTAGTGAGGAACCCATAAGCCCAACACCTCCTGAATTTAAGAAAGATGAGGGGTATCATGCAGTTCCTCATGCTGTTGGAAGTTTTCAACCACCTAGGAAAGATGTTTCTTGTTATGGAGTAGACAATCTAGAGTTTAGGAATAAACTTAAGGGTCAATCTAATCCAGGTTCATCTGAAGTCAAAGTTGAGATTCTTAAGAATCATGGGAATACTAGGGGATCAGGGAATAATGTTAATGATAAGAGTTTCTCTAAACCTTTTTCAAAACCAGCAGTATTTTCTCACTTTAATCAAAGGACTGCTAGTCACTCAGCAGTTCCCTCAAAGAATTCTTTCCAACATACTGCTAACTTTAGAAACTCTTCTCATTATTCACCTAGAAGTCACACTGGTCTTGGGTATAACCCTCAAAGATCTGGATTTGGGTCAATGAATCAAAAATTGTGTTTTGTTTGTTATAGTCCTAATCATTTGATAAAAGATTGTACCTTACATTCAAATTACTTAAGTCAATACCCAAAGACCAGATCTGTACAAAATAGGCCTACAGAAACTAAACTAGTTTCACCAAAACATTTTTGGAATTATTCTAGAAGGGTCAACCATAGTAATTTCACTGAATCATATAGGTACCCTCAACAAAAAAGAACTTTTTCCAAACAACCAGTACCTTCAGGTCATTCTTTTCAAGGTACTGGTAGGCCACAAACAGTATTCTCTCAAAATACTGTTAGGAGATTTTCACCTAATAAAGGTACTGCTCATGTAAGACTCAATGTTTCAAAACGAGCTCCTGGCCATGATACCAATTTTTCTACATCTAAGAGGTCTTACAAAAGAGTACCTAAACCACAGACCTCAACCCAAAAAGTTAAAACTATGTGGGTCAAAAAGGAAAGTACTGCTGGGGACAAACCAGTACTTTCAGAAAGTGTGGGTGAAAAAGAACATGTTGTTGTAAAAGAAAGTTGTTTTTCTAACAAAGATCAAGTTTTTAAACAAAAGAAAGTTATTGATCATGTTTCAAAAGATAGTGGGAATTACATACTTAAAGATTTTAAGTATGTGACTCCCCAAGGGGAACACAAGTCAGTAATGGCTTGGGTTCCTAAAAGAAACTAACACTCTTATCTTTGTGCAGGGCAACCCAGAAGTGGAGATTAAAGATCATTTGATTGTTGATAGTGGTTGCTCTAGAAGCATGACAGGAGAAAAGCAGATTCTGTCAGATTTTAAGCCTTTTTTTGGAGGAAAAGTTGCATTTGGGGATGATGCTACTGGAGGGAGAATTACAGGCAAAGGAACTATCAAGACTGGAAAGATTGACATTGAGAATGTTAGCTATGTGAAGGAGCTCAAGTTCAATTTACTTTCAGTTTCTCAGATCTGTGACAAGAAGTACCCTGTCTTGTTCACTGAAACATAATGTTTAATTCTCTCACCTGAATTCAAGTTTGTAGCTGAAGAATTAGTGGTCTTAAGGGCACCAAGGACCAATGATGTGCACAACATTGATATGAAGAATATCTTAGCTACTGAGAATGTTACATGTTTAGTAGCTAAAGCATCAACTGAAGAAGCACATCTATGGCACAGAAGACTGGGTCATGTGAATTTCAAGAACATCAAAAAGCTAGTCAGAGGCAATCTAGTTCGAGGTTTACCTTCCAAAACTTTCAAGACTAATCAATCATGCTTGGCCTGCAAGAAGGGTAAACAACATAAAGCTTCCTGTAAAAAGCTTGAGGAAAGAACTGTAAGAGAACCTTTGGAGCTGTTGCATATGGATCTTTTTGGACCTGTTTCTGTTTCAAGCCTCAACAAGAAGAAATACTGCTTAGTTGTCACAGATGATTGCAGTCGTCTTAGTTGGGTCTTTTTCTTGGGATTTAAAGATGAGACATTTGATGCAATTAATGATTTAATCATCTCCCTAGAAAATCAGTTAAGACATAAGGTTAGAGGTATTAGATGTGACAATGGGACTGAGTTCAAGAACAAACTTATGGATGACTTTTGTGCTAACAAGGGAATCAAGAGGGAATTCAGTATTGCAAGAACTCCTCAGCAGAATGGAGTTGCAAAAAGAAAGAACAGAACTTTGATAGAAGCAGCAAGGACTATGCTAGCAGACTCACTCTTACCTATTCAGTTCTGGGCTGAAGTAGTAAGTGCAGCTTGCTATATTTTGAATAGAGTTTCTATCACCAAACCTCAAATGAAGACACCCTATGAATTATTGATGGAAAGAAAACCTAGTATCAGCTTTATGAAACCTTTTGGATGTCCTCTTACTATTCTTAATACCATTGATAATTTGGGAAAATTTGATGGCAAGTCTAGGGAAGGATATCTCTTGGGTTATTCTACAAACAGTAAAGGTTTTCGGGTGTATAACAAAGTTACAAAGAAGGTTCAAGACTATCTTCATGTTGAATTCCTTGAAGATCTACCAAACCAGAAAGGTAAAGGTCCTGATTGGATGTTTGATCTTTATATATTGACTCCTTCTATGAACTATGTGCCTGTTAGGGGGGAGAATCAAGTTGTCCATTCTGAAGAAGACAATTCACAGTTCATAGTTCATGGTGTCAATGCTAGTCCTACAGATGCTGACATAGAACATAGTACTGTCAATAAACACCAAGGTACTGCTGATGATAAGAAAGATACTGATGATTCAACTCCAATAATCTCTGATGAAGATCAAGCCATTCAATATGAACTCAATAGGATGCTTTTTAAAGAAACACTTGCAAAGTCCTATGAGGATGAACAAAGATGAGCTTATGAAGTAGAAAAGACAAGGGAGAAATCTAAAAATTCATCTGACAGTACTTTGGATAACAGCACTTTGAATCCCAATACTTTGGATCAAAGTACTGCTACTCAAGATGAAGTTACTTCTAGGGAATCAAGTCAAATACTTGAACAAATACTGAAGATTGGCCTGGTTCATCTATGCCTCCATTTGAAGAATCAGATGATGAACAACAAGATGAAGGAATTTTTGGTGAACAAGGTCCGGATCAAACAAATTTGGAAGATGATCTTACTGTACCAACAACTCACGTGTCAAGAGTACATAAGAATCATCCTACAAACAAGATTATTGGTTCTCCTACTTCTGGTGTTCTTACAAGATCAAAATCTAAAAGTATGACTAAGCCTCAAAATGCTTTACTTAGTTTTGTCTATAAACAGAACAGGTTGAATCATAAAGATCAACAGACTTATTTATTTGCTTGCTTCATCTCTCAAGAAGAACCCAAGAACATAAAGCAAACTTTATCCAAAAAAAGCTGGGTTGAAGCTATGCAAGAAGAACTTCTACAGTTTAAACTTCAAGAAGTTTGGGTCCTATGTGATTTACCTGATGGCATGAAGGTCATTGGTACAAGATGGGTTTTCAGAGTCAAAAGAAATGAAAGAGGTAATGTGATCAAGAACAAAGCAAGACTGGTGGCTCAAGGATACAGACAAGAAGAAGGAGTTGATTATGATGAAGTATTTGCTCCTGTAGCAAGAATTGAAGCTATAAGATTATTTCTTGCTTTTGCCTCTTATATGAGATTCCCAGTTTATCAAATGGATGTCAATAGTGCCTTTCTTTATTGCAAAATTACAGAAGAGGTTTATGTCAAACAACCTCCTGGTTTTGAAGATCCTGAACATCCAAACAAAGTCTACAAAGTTGTTAAAGCACTGTATGGTCTTCATCAAGCCCATAGAGCTTGGTACGAAAGACTTTCAAATTTTCTGTTACAACATGGCTATAGGAGAGGAGCCATTGATAAGACTTTGTTCATTAAGAGAGACAAAAAGGATATTATGCTAGTTCAAGTGTATGTGGATGATATCATTTTTGGTGCTACAAAACAATCCATGGTGAAAGAGTTTGAAGAACTTATGCAAAAAGAATTTCAGATGAGTTCAATGGGTGAGTTGACTTTCTTTTTGGGACTTCAAGTTAAACAGTCAAGTACTGGTATTTTCATAAGCCAAGATAAGTATGTCACTGACATTCTTAAGAAGTTTAATCTCAATACTATCAAGCCAGTCACTACACCTATTAAATCCTCAAACTCACTTGGAAAGGATGAAGATGGAAAACCAGTGGAAGTCAAGCTTTACAGATCAATGGTTGGGTGTCTTATGTACTTAACTGCCTCAAGACCTGATATTATGTTTGCAGTCTGTTTATGTGCAAGATATCAAGTTTCACCCAAGGTTTCACACATGAATGCTGTTCAAAGGATCTTTGCTTATCTCAAGTATCAACCTAAATTAGGATTGTGGTATCCTAGGGAGTCACCTTTTCACTTGCAAGCCTTTTCAGATAGTGACTATGCTGGAGATAACTTTGATAGAAGATCAACCACTGGTGGATGCCAATATCTTGGAAGAAGATTAGTTTCATGGCAATGTAAGAAACAAACAATTGCAGCAACCTCATCTACTGAAGCAGAATATGTTGCAGCTGCAAGTTGTTGTGGACAAGTGCTTTGGATGCAAAATCAGCTTTTGGACTATGGATTTAATTTCAAGAATACTCCTATCAACATTGATAATGAGAGTACTATCTGTATTGTGAAAAATCCAGTGTATCATTCAAAGACCAAGCACATTCAGATTAGACATCACTTCATTCGAGATTGTTATGAGCACAGGTTGATTAATGTGGTCAAGATTCATACAGATGATAATGTAGCAGATCTACTTACTAAAGGCTTTGATGTTACAAGATTTAAGCATTTGGTGGTAAGTATTGGTATGATTAACTTTTAGGCCTACTTTTGAGGGGAGGCATTAAGCAGTTGTTTCTTATTTGAGGGGAGGCTACATTCATCATTCACTCTAAAGAACAGCACTTTTATTCATAAAAGTCACAGTACATTCATCTTGAAAACAAAGACATTACACCAACAGAGTTACACATAAAACCTACACCAATCCTACTACAACCTAGAAAACCTACTCTATAGGCTTTTCGCCTTTTCCCTTGTTGTGCTTTGCCTTCTAAGATTTCTTTCTCTTCTCATCAAAAGATGCTTGCATCTTTGGGCATGGAAGGAACAACACTTGCTTTGGAGGACGTTCTGGCTGGGTCTTCAATCAACTATGCTATTTTGGTTAACCCTGATGTGATTGGACCCTGATGTGTTGCTTTTCATGATATCATTGATTTTCTTGCTGGGTCTTCAATCAACTATGCTATTTTGGTTAACCCTGATGTGAGTAGACCCTGGAT
This sequence comes from Artemisia annua, assembly GCA_014162995.1. NCBI lineage: Eukaryota > Viridiplantae > Streptophyta > Magnoliopsida > Asterales > Asteraceae > Artemisia > Artemisia annua. The sequence continues at coordinate 25,916 of LBNU01025010.1, read as the reverse complement.
TCAAGAATTTTGGGCTACTGCTACTGCTGGATGGGAGGAATTGGATGTTTGGTTTATCACTGCTAAGGTATCTGGTCGAAATATTCGCATCACATAGGCTCAAATAAGAGCAGACCTTCAGTTTAATGATGAAGAAGGTACTGCTTGTTTTGCTAAAGAGGTTATTTGGGATACACTTTGGGATCTTGGATATGAGGGTTCACTTCGAATACTCACCTTTGAAAAACCCTTATTCAGTTCTCATTGGAAGTACTTTATACATGTACTTCTTCATTGTCTAAGCAACAAGAGTACTGCTTGGAATGAATTTCCCAAAACCATAGCATCTGCTTTTGTAGGATTGGCAACTAATCAGCCATTCAACTTCTCTTGGATGATTTTAAATGGAATGATTAATCATATAAAGAAGAAGTCTCCATTCTTGATGTATCCTAGATTCATACAGATGTTTTTGAATAAGCAGCTTGAAGGTATTCCTAAGCCTCAAGAGTTTTTACCAGTTGTTGTGCTTCCTGACAAGGTGTTCACCTTCATGGCTACAAAGAGTCCTCTCTTTTCTGGTCAAGATACACCTCTTACTGCATATATGTTGGAAGTGGCACAAGCTATTAGAGATGTTGTTCAAGAGGATTCAGAGGATGCTTCTAACATGGAGATTCTGCTTCAACTCCATCTCAAAAATCTGAGTAGTCACTTTCTAATGCAGAAGATGTTTCACAACATACTGCTTCTTCACCAATTCAAGAAGTTTCTCAAAAGACTGCTTCCGCAGAAAGACTACTTCTCTGCAAGGTACTGCTCTAAATGACTCAGGTCATGGTATTAGTCAACCACCCACCCCCAATGATTATACTTCCACAGATGGAAATCAGACATCTGGAGGAGATGAGGGAATGATGGCTGATAAAAGTACACCTGATGAAGATGCTGTTATGGATAATTATGCCTTAACAAGAGAATTAAGGAGATTAAAGAAAGCTTATGATGATCAAACTGCACAACTCTTGAAGTTAAGGAATAAGTTAAGAAGATTGAAGAAGTCTGTCTGGCCTCTTATTATACATCATAGATTGTGGGTCAAATCTCAGAAGAAGCATGGTCAACATCCTGAGAAGGTCTCAAAAGCAAAGAAAAGAAGGCTAAGAAAGCTATCTTCATTCACATTGGGGAGGAATAAGGAAGATGTGAATTTGAATGAAGATGCTGATAATGAAGATGTTGTTGATGATCAAAAGACTGTGGATGAAAAGACTACTGATCAAAATATTCCACAGACACCACTTGAAGAACAAAATTCTCATCAAGATATTGTTGAAAGAAGAAGTGATGAGACTGAGCAAGTAAATCTTCAAGAAGCTGACACTCAAGTCAGAAGTGGTGATACAGAAGAATTGGATATGGAAGGTACTGGTGTTGGTATTAATAATGAAGATACTGCTTAAGGTACTATGAGACAGTTTCACACTACACCAAGGACCTTGGACTTTGAAGAAGATGTGGGTCCATCCAATCCAGTTCATCAAGAAGATGAGATGATTAAGCCTACTAATAGTGATGATGAAACCATTGCTGAGAATATGCTCAATTGTCAAGACCTAGAGGTATTAGTATTCCTGGAGTTGAACAAACTCAAGATCTGTAACCTTCTCCTAAGCCAACTCAAGCAATTGATCCTAAAGATAAAGGAAAAGGAATTCTGGTGGAATCAGAGAAGAAGAAGAAAAAGAAATTATTCACTATGGAGCAGATAAGGGCTTATCAAGAAGCTCAAAGTAAAGCAGCTGCTAAGAAGCTTCAAGCAGAACTTGATGCTGAGTATGAAAAAGAAAAACAAGAGGCTGCTGTTCAACCAAAGAATTCAATGACAAAGGCTCAAGAACGAGATTTTTATATGGGCTATTTGAAAGGAATAGGATACAACGGTCTGAACAAGTTGAATCACTCACAAATGAAGGAACTATATGATGCTGTCAGAGCTGACTATCAAAGACAAGTAGATGGCATTGTTGGTTATGATACTGTAGAAGGAAGGAAGCTAATGGAAGAAAGCAACAAAAGAAAGAGAATAACAACTAGGTCACAGTCATCAAAGAAGTCTAAACCTACTATAGAGTTAAGGACCAATACTGTTGATGAACTGAGAATTATTTAAGAGTTGTTGATTTTGAGCTTCCTAAGTCAGAAGAAGTTTCTACTACAAAGTCAAAGATATCTGATTTAGAGGTTATTGAATCAGAAAAGGATGGTGATTATTTTGTTTTCCATAGAGAAGATGAAAGTTTTAGAGCATTCAATCTGTTGGTTGATATATTGCACCTGATAAATAAAGAAGATTTATTTGATCTACATCAACAAATTCAAGCTTATTNATATCTGATTTAGAGGTTATTGAATCAGAAAAGGATGGTGATTATTTTGTTTTCCATAGAGAAGATGAAAGTTTTAGAGCATTCAATCTGTTGGTTGATATATTGCACCTGATAAATAAAGAAGATTTATTTGATCTACATCAACAAATTCAAGCTTATTTTAAGGATATTCCACTCAATGGAATTGGTGTAGTATTGCTGGGAGATTTGACTACTATGTGGGAAACAGAAGAAACTAGCACAGATGATATTTGGAAGAATCAAGAAGTATGGGAGATTCTAAGCTGGAGATTCTTTTCAAATGCTGGTGTTCATGCCTTAGAGCTGGAAGATGGTACAATGATCTACATGTTGGCAGAAAGAAGATATCCTCTTACAAGAGATTTGATGCTGAGGATGTTAGATCATGGTATGGAAGTTGAAGAAGAAGATGAAACAGCTCTAATGGTGATCAATTTGTTCATCAATTGGACAATTTTGAAGGATGATGATTGAAAAATACTGGTATGATCTTAATTGTATAAAATCTTTTGAATAAATAAGTACTTTATTCAAAGTACTGCTGATCAAACAGTACTTTCCCAAAGTACTGCTTGCAGCTTAAAACTAGTTAAATTCTTTTGAAATAACAATTTTTGTCATGTGCAAAATAATTTTTGAAGCACAAATAATTACAGCAACAAATTGTTTTTGAGTAACACATGGTGTTAGTACTTGTACTACACGACAAATGGTATTCAACTCACCATGTTTAACAGACAAGAAAGAGTTTGATTCATCATGAGGGTACGGCTCTGATGTGACAATCAAATCCGTTTTTAGTTGACAATTTACTAAAAATTGTATGGTTTCAACTCACCATATCTGAAATAAGTGAAGAGTTGACTAGCCCACAAGAAAATGGCTTGTGGTAAAGGCTGTGGAAAATCCATTTATATGGTAATTAGTTCACCATGGTTCAGATCTAAGAACTAACTAGTCCATAAGCAAACGGCTTTTGGTAAAGACTACTCAAATCCGTTGATAGCTGATGATTTGCTAAAAATCATATGGTTATCAATGTACCATGGTTTACTTAACCTAAACATTGGCTACTCCAGAGTTAATGGCTTTGGTAAAGAGACATCAAAATCCATTAATTTTCAATGATTCACCTCTCACAGGAGTTTACACACTTGGAAGTGATGAGAATAGTATGAAATTGAATATGATTTGATGTACCTTATGTTGCTGAGTAGCTGAGAAGAGATTAAGATGCTGTAAAGACAAAAAGATTGTTGCTGATAAAGATTGCAGATACTTTATGCTGATGATAACAAAATAACGAGTATGACTTTCAATGAAGACAATTTTTCCTTGAAGATAAAGCTTACACATGGAAACTTGAAATCAAACAAGTAGAATTCAAGTTAGGGGAGGATTGTTGGGGTATAAAAGATCAAAGTACTGCTGAAGATCAAAGTGCTGCTAAAGTGTTTAAAGTCAAAGTACTGCTTGTGATCAAATTACTGCTTGTTGATAAGTCAAAGTACTGCTTGAAGATAAAGATTGAAGATTAGATTAGGAATATTATGTATAATCTAGAATATTCTATAGTTAGAGTTTGTATACTTGTCGTTCAAGTATTGTAAATCGACTAGGGTATTCCTTGTGCCTATAAAAGGATTCCTAAGTCATCATTAGAGATACGAATATAAGAATACGATATTAGAGATATTTAGGGTTGTTTGTGAATCTGTACAAGTAGCAGGTTCAAAGTTTGGTTAATATAAAGTGTTGAAGTTGTTATAATTCTTCTTAGCTTTGTTAAGTAATTCCGCATACTTAATAGAGTAATTCAGTGTTTCATCATTCGTAGTTTAGGATTTATCCAAGACTGCTAAACCTTAGACAAGCTATAATAAAGTAGTTTGGTCAGAGTATAACGATCCAACAATTATTACAAATTCCATATCTACAACAATAAGTAAATACGCTTTTGAAAAAGTAATCGAACGATTAATAAGTCTTCAAAAGACACGACTCGAATGCTCATACTCTATGATATGTCAATCAACTATTGCAACCTGAGAAATACATGCTAAAAAGGGTCAACAATAATGTTGGTGAGTTCATAGGTTTAAGTATTTATAAAAGTTCAACACTAGATTTATAATGTTTGGTTGATCGGTACACTCGATAGTATGACCGTTACACTCGGTAGTGTAACCGTTACACTTGGTCCTATATGACCTTTACACCCGGTCCTGTATGTACATATTAGTTCGTCCAGTACACTTGGTCAACGTATGTATTTTGTAGAAATAATTGTGTCCATAGTAAAAAGTATGTGGAAGCCGGTGTTCAGGATGGTTGTTGTACCTGAAATGAAACAGTTAGCACTAAAACATCCGGTACTTACAGGTTTGGAGTTAGAATTCAACAGCATAGTGTGAAGACTCCTTCTAATTCTTACCAAGGTCGTTCCTAATCAGATACCCCCTAGAGGGCTTACACAGACATGCATACGCACACCCACGATTAGGTGAGTCGCTGGAGATCACCCCACGACTGTAGATCGTTTGAAACCATCGAACACACTAAGCGTAATCCACAAGGAATCACCGAAGTGACCTGCTGTCAGGGCTGCTTGATGTTGACCCTGGCAGGATTTCCGTTCAATCATTCGAGAAATACCTATGTAAATCCCTCATAAACGTTCAAGGCAGATTGCTATGATCTGGGAAGGACTCGATAATTTACACTTAGTGTCCAATGATGCAAGACACTTAGTGTAGAAGTTTTTTTTTGTGTTCCTAAGAGATCTTTTATGTTATCTCGTGGCTCTAGACTCGATAATTGCACATTTTTGTTTCCTATGCGGATGCGTGGAGTAGAGGGCCTCCTGTTTCAATATCAACCATCTCTAATAGATGATCGATAGATTACACTGGTTCCCCGTGAGAATGAAACAAACATCTTTTGAGAGATGCCTGAGTGGCTAAGAAGGTTTAGGTGCATTGCGTCACTGGGTCCATGACGTCTTTTATCTTCAATACCGGTGTCGCCTTAGCAACGACCAGTAGCATATGAATTGAACCCGGTGTCTGTCCTATGGTTGACAAAATGGAGGGCTATTTCTTTTCACCCTTTTCATTCATTTTCTTTTTAATTCTTCAACCCCTTCTTTCTCCTTTCATTCTCTTCTCCTTTTGTTATATCATACCTAAGGACTTCTAATTTCTAACTATTGGTGATGTCCTTGGGTAGATCCCTCCGGTTTAGGCGGATCATAGGACGATTTTTCCTATCCTTAGTCACCTTGTAACTTCATAACTATCCTATTAATGCCTTTAAACCAAATCATTGAAAATCTCTCAATGTGTATAAGAGTGTAAAACTTTTTGTTAACACTTTGAGGTTTTGGATTTTATATGAAATACTCCCCCTCAAACATATGCTCATGATTATTTTCAAAAATTTGCATTATGTGGACGAAGAGTTGTCACTTTTTGAATTGATCCACTCTTAATAGTCATGTAGCCGAGGGACACGTTTACGTTGTTAGTTTAAAGGGATGCATTATCAGTTTTTAGGTGGATAACTAGCCCTAAAACTAACCTTGATGTTGTTAATGTAACACCCCGCAACTCAAATATGGCAGGCTAATCGTGCTGGGGGTATTACGAAAATAGAAACAGGCCACATTTATAGTAAACGACCACGCAACTCCGGGACGTTTGAAATGTGACAAAACATTATTCATTCCGAGTTTAGCAAACCGTTTAAGAAGTAGCAAGTACTCTTTAGGTCCAAAGTTGCAGCGGAAAAGTTAAAATAGAGTTTGCACGGACAAAATAACAAAAGTAAAGCGCGGAAAATGTAAAAGACACAAAAGGTTTTACGAATGACATGCAAAATAGGTGTAAAGTAGTTAAGCTGCCGTGACAGAAACGCCCCTCCAGCTTAGGCCACTCCCCAACGCCGCCAAATTATTATCAGCCAAGCTAAACATCATTACGCTGAAATACATGTTAAAAAGTCAAACACAAAGGTTGAGTGTAATCCATAAGGTTAAAATATAAAGTTGGAGCACAACGGTTTAATCATAAGAATATGAGCAACAATGCTAATATCGGGTAATCAAAGATAAAGCAACTCCAATTTATAGAGGCATCCCCTGTGCATATAACATTGTTGGATGATGGCTAAAGCTCATGACACCAAACGTTAACGCACAATCATAATATTCAATATAACCCCGCGGAATTTCATAATTATAACAATGCCCTCAAGGTCGAGCACTTGCATTTACCGACCAAATCGAATAAGTACACCACAATTTGGCCTATCCTAGCAAAAGGACGTGGGAGGGGTCAATTCCTAATAGGCTATATCACCTATATTCGCGTTCACTCGCAAGTGATTAATGGATTCATGTCTGAGGGTCTTGCATAGGCAAGGCAGAGCTACTTACACATTGTCAGGAAAGCATACCAATCAGGAAAGCATCACTAATAATTTACTTGTGCTCAGAAAACATTTAAACATGTATCTCCACCCATGGTTTATAAACATTTAAAAGATAAAAAGTGGGGCTAGAATCACACCTTAACAACAGGCAGCTAACGAGATATATATTCAACCAAACAAATACGCCACCACAGCAGATAAATCCTCAGCCACCTAATCATATAAATATCATAACTCAGCAAAAAATAGTACCGAATACTTAAATAGTTAATGCTTGAATGAATTTTTAAAAGATGATGTACGTTTAAAATGAAAACATTTTCCAAAGTAGTTCTCGTAGTGGAAGACAATAGAAAAAGAATAATCGGCGAACCTTGAAACATACAAGAAAACAAAAAGACTCGAAGAATACTCGTCAAAAAGAAAGGAAGAACAGAAAAGAATAAAAGACACGAATAGATAAAGACAACAATTCCTAATAGTCCGCGTATTACCCATTTCCCAAAATATAATAAAGATTATACTTGATAAAGTATAATAAGATAATAATTAATTTTAGTTAAATTTCGGCATGACCTTGCCCGTTTATTAAGCATTCCCGAGTCATCGACTCTTTTATATACAGCAATAACCGTTATAATCAATATAAGTGTAAGATATATGATTTGATATATTCATTCACGTTGTCCATTAGTTGTTCAGGTTATCGACCATTTTGTAATAGTTCGGGTTCCAGGTACGTTAAGATCTTTAAGGCATAACGTACCCTACCGTCTCTGTACCAAAAAAAAGGGTCCATAAGTCACAAATAACCATAGCGCAAATCCAATACGTCCAATACAAGTTCCACAAGTTCATATATAAGTCATCAAAGCGGATACCAATCCGTTCATCCCAATCAAATTAACTTATAACAATTTACATTTTAATTTCATAGCTTATTATTCCGTTATTAATATTACCGTTTAGACCGTGTGAAAATCTAATAATAATATATAGTAAGGTTAATAATAATAATAATAACCATCCGAGACTAATAACCAATCCCGACAAAACAATAACCAACCAAATCCGAAACAAACATCACAATCCCATATTCCCTCAACCCAAATACCACATCTAATCCTGAATCCCGTCAACTAATCCTAATACCACAACATCAATTCGCTATCACTTCGGCTTCACCCAAAAACTCATCTAACCTATTACTTACAAACTCAAGTGACAAATTTAATATAACAACAACAACATATGACCACCCACCACCACCACCATGGTTCGGTGGGTAGGTGTCATGGGTGCCGAACCACAACAACCAAACGGACCCTCTAAATTCGAATCCAAACACAAAAATACATCCCATTCGTCACCCCAACATCCCAAAACTATAAAATAAATCAAAACCCTCACCGAGTCACGAGTTGACTCGGTGAGTTGGTGACCGAGTCGCGCCCATGAACGAACCAAACACAATCCACACGAGTTTTTTAATATCAAAACCTTTTACAAAACATCTTTATTTAATGATTTACCTGAAATAAATTCGGATTTTATAAAATAAAAATTAGGTTCAAGTTTTAGGTTTTTTATTAAAGAAACGTGAGGAGAAAGGGTGGAGTAAGGCTCGCGTTACCACGAGCTCGCCGGAAATACACCCTTTGGCCGGAAAATACGAATGGTCGCGGCTTAAATTTCAAGATCTAGGGCTGCGTCGTCGAGTTTGGGTGAAACTGGTTGCGGGGATTGAGTCAGGGTGTCCCGATCTACAAGATAGGGTAGGTGGTGTGTTGTGGTTTGGCCGGAAAATATTCCGGTGACCGGAATAAGGGGCGGCGCCGGTGGGGGTTAGGGTCACCGGCGAACTAGAGAGAGAAAGGGAGGAGAGAAGGTGAAGAGTGTGTGTGTTTTTGGAGTGAAAAAATGAGGTGTGGGTTTAAGGGAGGGGTATTTATAGGTAGGAGTTGTGTATGATTTTGATTTATTAAAGTTTGGGGTATGAATTGTAAATAACCACGGGGACTAGTCTCGCCATTTAGTTAAACTTCTCATAAAAACGGTTCGGGACTCGAATGACATAGCAAACGGACTCGAAAAATTACGAAACTTGCGCCATCGTTCACGAAATAGTTTTTCCAATAAAATCAAGCATAAACTTCAGAGTTTTTCTCAAATTCAAAATAAATCAAATAATTTGGCAAATGAAACAAATTCGAGTTTTCTAGGTTGTGCTGAATAAACCAAGGAATAAATTCTCGTTCCTAATATATCTCACGCTCCTCAAATCCAATTTAACATGCTTTAAAGTTTTAAAATGTTTCAGGCTCTAAAAATAGAAGTTTGGCTAGGATTAGGTTTTAGGAAAAATACCAGGTGTTACA
>LBNU01025010.1:2745-13764 GCA_014162995.1 Artemisia annua | reverse complement strand
CTTCCCTGAGGTCTTTCTCCTCCTGCTTCTTTTCAGCCCTGGTGTCGACGATGATACTTTTGAGTTTCCGCTTGTCAACCAGTGGCTCTGCAGTTGGTTCATCTTCTGCTTCTTCATCATGTGCAACATCACTTGGTTCAATGATGGCAATTCCCGTGCCTTTTCTTTGTTCTTTCTCTACAGTTTCCTTGCTCAATTGTTTAGTCAGTGCGAGCCCTGGAAACTCTTCTTCTTCATCAAGTTTTCCTTCTTGGTCATCTGGAGCCCTTGACCTTCTTATATACTCTGCTTCGTCATCAGATTCGGTGCCGAACTCAGAGTCGGTTTCCGTTTCGGTTGAAGAAGCTGACAGTTCATCCCGAGGAATCTGCTTCGGTGCAGCTTTCCTTTTTGGTCTGGTGGGTGGCTTTTGAGCAGGCTTTGGTTGATGGGAGGTTGTAGTACTGCTCGAGCTACCAGATTTGGCACCCCTTCTGCTTCGAGTACGAACAATAGAAGTTGGTTCATCTTCTTTCTCCGTGACACCAACTTTCTCTTCCCTGAATGCTTTGTCGTAGATCTTGAAATTCTGAGTCTTTCTGATCTCATCATCCAAGAAGTGATCTGGAATTCTCATGCCTTTGGTTCTTGGAGTAAACCTGATAGATTTGACAAAGGAGATCTTTGGATCTTCATTCATTGCTTCTCTTGGTTCAGTCCTATCTAGCTACCTCTTAAGGAATTCTGGTGTCTTCTCAATCAAGTATGCTATAAGTAGTTTGGTGAATCTGATGAAGGGTATCACTGTTCTATCACGATCCGTGTGAATGTGATGAAGCATATCCCTCATTATTGGTGCTGCAAAGTTTATCCGAGTCATAGTCATCATTCCCCAAAATACTTGCATGTGTTCCAGCCTCGGATGCTCATGACTACTCCTTCTTCCTGAAATGGATCTGACAATCAGCATGTAGAAGGTTCTCCATGGTTGAAGCAGATATTTGACATTGAACTTTGACAGGAGTATGAGTGATTCATTGTCAGGAATGTCATATCCAAGATCAATGAAGTAGTCCAGGATTTCCAGTTCAGACAGCATGGGATGATATTCATCATAAGTTGGTAGCATGAGTGCTGCACGAAGAGTATCATAAACAATGTTGTATTATTTGTGTTCCAGCTTGACAGTGAAAGATCTGTCGTCCAAGTTGGCCTTAGCAGAATGCCAGAACTGATGGATGTAGAAGGTTGGTACTGATGCTGATTTGGTGAGCAGTGGTTTGCATGGATGAGCCAGAAGAATATTCTTGAGAATCTTGCATGTGTCATCTGGTATGCTCAGTTTGTTGAAATTGATGCGAAAATTGTTCTGGTCAAACTTGACGTTGTAGTCTGAAGGGAGGAATTCACCAAGTGTAAGTAGTGGGAGGTTCTATTGTTGTTGTGGGACTGATTCGTCTTGTTGAGCCATTTGTGTTCTGAAAGTGTCATGTCATGAAATCAAACATCCAGATACGTTAGTTATTAGTCCGAGTTCACGTTTGATATTCAAAGACATACTTGATGCAATCATGGTTCAGTTAATTAACGTGTGATTAATGACGGTGTTATTATTTAACATGTAACATAGATGATTACAACACGTAAGTTATATGGTGACATGTTAAGTAACCCTACACAGTCACAAGTAAACTAACGTTCTCACAATATACATATACATGAGAATTCATTCATGATACAAGTTTTCGAAATTTTACAAACATATGAATACTCAATAAATATGATATTCATGATCTCGAAATCATGTCCAACAAAGTTTTTGAAAGCTATCACAAACAAAGATCTCGAAAGTTTTGTGGACAAAACGATTTCGAAAAATTTCCAAGGAAAGATTTCGAAAGAGTTACTGTTCACAAAAGATTTCGATAACTTCATAATAAAAGATTTCGATAACTTTAATTTACATTATCTCGATAATTTCTGAAAAGATCTCGAAATAATATTTTCTCGAAAATTTTAATGAGATATTTCAAAATCTTCCAAGATTTTCTCGAAAAAGAAAAGATCTCGAAAATTTTAAAAGATCTCGAAAAAATTTTGGAGAAAAGATTTCGATAATTTTCTCGAAAAATTCTTATACAAGAATTTTTTGAAATCTTTGAAGTCGTACGTTTTTGTGAGAATTTCTTGTATCTTTTGAATGAAGCCTGTGTTTAGATTGATAAACAACAGTTAGAATCACAAATAGGCAACACATAAAAGATTTTGAAAAGACAACGAGACATAAGATTTATCTAGATCATGTTTGATGAGAAACCATGATGTAAAAACACTCAATAATATCAATTAACACTTATTAGAACACATCTTGACAGTTTAATTAGGCTCAATAACACACAAACGAAAAGCCCTAATTTTGAACATGAACCCTAAATATCTAGATCATGCATACTGATGTTTGGTACAATTAACTAGCATAGGCATGTTCTAAACACACAAACAATCAAATCCCACCAATAATATCAACAAAAACATCACTCAAACATAAAAACCCAATTCGACTTAAACCCTAGTTTTCGAAATCAATCCTAACGTGTAAAATGTTGTAATTAGGTAATAGGGACATGATTATATGACGTTTAAACACAAAAGCCCTATGATTTCTAACCCTAAAACACAATTATACATAAGACTTGTGATTATCGAAAACCCTAGTTCTACATTTCTAAATTACACGAAATCTAGCCATCTAAAATTTAATTGTTTGAAAACCATATCTTAGAATAAGCTAACAAACGTGAATTCACTTACGGTTTTGAGATCAAGAACGTGGATTTGGATAAAGGATTTGAGCCGTGAGATGTAAGGGGGTGTTTGTTTTTGGATTTTTGAATTTGTGAGGAAAAAAAACGGGGGGTGTTTGTTTGTTATGTTAAAGCTTTAGAAACTTTTACAACTTGGCGATTTTAGTCCCTTGACTACTAACTTAACCATAAAACATGTCCTAAAGACTTAATTTAACGGTTAAACGTAACGACAGTTAATGGTAAGCTAATAAAGAAATAAAATGAAGAAAGAAATGATACGAGATAACCTTTAACGTTCCACCATTGCAAAGAAACATCATAACAATAAAGAAATATGCAAGTACACATGTTTGCACAAGATTTTGAAATTTTGAAGAACATTTTCTCCCCCTCAACACTTGGTGTGAAAATATTGAAATTTTGATAAACCAAAGTGTTGACGAAGATTGTGTACGAGCATTTTAAAAAACATAAGAAATTGTAAAATCTTTTTGGATTTTTTGATTTTTTGATTTTGTATTTTGTTTTTGTAAAATATTTACAAAGATAGTTTTGGTATTTGACTCGGTTAATTGTTTTCAAGAAAAGATTTAAGATCATCCGGAGTCAAACACCGCATACCAATCCGATGAACTAGCTCAGTAAACCTTCCCCGGGGGTAGTGGTTTTGTGAACAAGTCTGCCAGTTGGTATTCTGTACCCACAAAATATAACTCAATTGTACCCTTTTCAACATGCTCCTTGATGAAGTGATAACGAAGATCAATGTGCTTAGACTTAGAATGCAGAACCGTGTTGCACGAGATCGCTATCGCACTTTTCGAGTCACAATACATCGGAATCTTGTTGAATAAGTAACCGTAGTCCATTAGCTGTGTACGCATCCAAATGACTTGTGCACAGCAGGCAGACATGGCAACATATTCAGCTTCTGTTGACGATAGTTATGTGCAATCCTGCTTCTTAGATTGCCAAGACACGAGTTTATCTCATTGAAACTGCAAACCACTAGAAGTACTTTTGCGTGTATCCATGTACCCTGCATGATCAGCGTCTGAAAAAGCTATTAGTTCAAAACCGGAATCCTTCGGATACCAGATCCCCAAATTAATGGTTCCCTTTACTTATCAAAGGATTCTCTTAGCCTCATTGAGGTGACGTTCAGTTGGACTGGACTGATAGCGAGAGCACATAAATACAGCAAATACAATATCCGGTCTACTAGCGGTGAGATACATCAGTGACCCAATAATACTTCGGTACTTTGTGGGGTCAACTGGTTTCCCATTTGGATCCGCATCTAACTTAGTTGTGTTAGCCATAGGAGTATTGTAAGTATCACAACTGGTCATTCCATGTTTCTTAATTATCTCAAGAGCGTATTTGGACTGATTTAGGAAAATTCCACGGGGAGACTGATGAACTTGTAGTCCCAAAAAGAACGTAAGTTCACCCATCATTGACATTTCAAAATTTTGTTTCATTAATCTGGCAAAAGTGTTTGAGTACTTTTTGTTTGTAGAACCAAAAATAATGTCATCGACGTATATTTGCACAATTAAAATATCTTCCCCGTGTTTTTGAATAAACAAAGTTGGATCTAGTAAACCTTTTGTAAAAGAATTAGCAAGTAAGAAAGCAGTAAGTTTATCATACCACGCCCTGGGGGCTTGTTTGAGACCATAAAGAGCCTTCTTAAGTCGGTAGACATGGTTTGGGTGCTCTGGGTCGACAAGTTCCTATGGCTGACTAGCGTATACCTCCTCACGTAGTTGACCGTTCAAAAATGCAGTTTTCACATCCATTTGATAAACGACCATGTATTTGTGAGCAGCGTATGCTAAGAATATTCGAACAGCTTCGACTCTAGCCACTGGTGCAAAAGATTCCTCAAAGTCAATGCCTTCCTCTTGAGTATATCCTTTAGCTACCAAACGTGATTTGTTGCGAATAACATTGCCTTCTGCGTCCAACTTGTTTTTCCAAATCCACTTTAGCCCAATGACATAAAATCCATTCGGTCGTTCAACTAATTCTTAAACTTCAAGACGTTTGAATTGGTTGAATTCCTCTTGCATTGATTCAATCCAGTTGTCGTAGGTGAGAGCTTCTTTGATATTTTTCGGTTCTTCATGACACACTGTTAGAGCATAAATGCAATGTTCGGCATCAGAGTGAAGTTTTTGTCTAGTCATAACTGGAGCTGTTGGATGACCAATAATGTTGACAATTGGATGGTCACGAGTCCAATGATGTGTTGAAGGGTGAGGGTTATGAAACTGTTGCATATTAGTTGGTTCCAAGTTGCGTGTTGACGACTCAACAATATCAGAAAGTTTCGGAGTCGGTGCAAACGGATTGAAGAACGCATTTGGATCATAATTTGCAGGTTCGGGTACTTGTTGTTGGTTCAGATCTTCAGTTGGGTTGTCGGTGTTGGAAGCGATTTGTTCTTCTATTGTTGGTGATTCAGTCGTGGGTGCATTGGGTGTTACTATTGTAGTTGTAGTAACCGTTGTATCAGGTACTTGAATATTATCAGGTTGAGCAGCGGAACTAGTGGATACATCGGGTGCACGTGTTTCAAATGAATCATCGAACAAAGGAGAAAACAAAGTTTCCAATTCTCGACGAGTTAGTGACAACGGTTCAGCTGAAGAATCTGGAAAGTTTAGACGGTTGGTTGCGGGTCCTAAGCTGTTTTGCTCAGAAGCCATTTCTGTGAGCTCATCGAAATTAGCATGGATAGTCTCCTGAATCTCTCTAGTACGATGGTTGTAGATTCTAAAACCTTTGAATTTTCACAATATCCAATGAAGATACCGACGTCAGCCTTTGCCTTAAGCTTTCCAAGATCATCACGATCATTATTCGGATAACAAAGGGATCCAAATACATGAAAGTATTGTATGTTGGGCTTTCGTTTGTGAACAACTTCATACGGTGTGACTTTGTGACGTTTATTGATCATACAACAATTTTGGGTATAACATGCGGTAGAGACGGCTTCTGCCCAAAGATAATCTGGTAATTGAGCATTAATGAGCATCGTTCGTGCGGCTTCCACTAACGTCCTGTTGCGTCTTTCGACCACTCCATTTTGTTCGGGAGTCCGTGCAATTGATGTTTGATGTTCAATTCCAACTTTCTCAAAATATGCACGAAGAGTTTGATTCTCGAATTCAGTTCCATTATATGTTCTTACAATTCTTACTGTGTTGCGAAGTTGAACCTGAATTTTCGAGAGAAAGGTAATTATCATTGATGGAGCGTGATCTTTGCTTCGAAGAAAGTAGACCCAAGTCCATTTGGAGAAGTCATCGACTATCACAAGTATGTATCGTTTCCCATTAATCGTTTGTACTCGCATTGGTCCACATAAATCCATATGAAGAATTTGAAGAACATGATCAGTGCTTGGTTCTGGTTTGGTGGTGAAGTGTGCACGTTTGCTCTTTCCTTGTTCACAAGCGGGACATAGGTGATCTTTTGTATATCGGAACCTTGGAAGACCGTCAACTAGTTTATGGCGAGCAAGATCAGTCATAGTTCGGAAGTTGAGATGTGACATGCGTTGGTGCCATAACCAGGATTTTGTCGATTCAGCCTTTGAAAGTAGACAAATGGGAGAGGAAGCGGTCATGTCGGACATTGAAATTGTATAAAGACTGTTTCCACGTGTGCCGGACATGAGATCATTTCCTTGTAGATCACGAACAAAGCATGTTTTCTCCCTGAATGCAACTTCCAGATCACCATCACAAAATTGACCAACTGAAAATAGATTGTGACCAAGGCCTTCAACATAATAAACACGACTAATTTCGATATTCCCACTGACATAGTCCCCATAGCCCATAATTGCAGCGAAATGATCATTCCCGAATCTGACAGTACCAATGAACTTTGAGACAAAGTTTTTTAACAGTTTGAGATTGCCTGTCATGTGTCGGGAGCATCCGCTATCAACAATCCAGAGAACAATTTGCACCACCTGCATCACATGAAAGAGACGACGATGGTACAATGGTAAGGGTGGAACCCGAAGAAGTTGTGGGTTCCGTTGGGTTAGAAGCACACATGTTAACAATTTTAGGAATCCATTTAAAGTTATGTGTCCTTTGTAACCAACGTTGCCAATTCCAACTAGATTTAGCCTTCTTTATATCAAATTCAGTGACAGTTGGCATGATCCTTGAGGTATTGTTCGCAACTACTGGGTTGACTATATCATTCTTAGAAACTACACAGGGCATACGTCCTAGCACAGATTTAAAAGCATTAGTGGGCCTAGATTTTCTGCCTAATGTACGTTTCTTAAGACGAGATAAAAGAGAATTTGCAACACATTTAGAGTGATCACCAGATAACATACTTTTACGACAAAACACACATGAAGCATCAACTTTTAAAACATTCAAAGGTTCATCATTCATTACACAAAGATTAGGATTACAATTTGCCAAATCATTATCTAAATCTAGTGCAGGATGAGTCTTATTCAAAGTCCTAGGGTGTTCTTCTACTTCAGAGGCTTCTAGTGTCTCTCTTCTACATTGCAAAATCCTATTCTTCCTTTTCATTCGTTTATGCTTGGATCTGCTAACGCTATGAGTGGCAACTATTCCTGTAGAAGTGGAAGGATCCAAATTAGACTTCTTAGTGTGTTGTGCTACATTTGTTATGTCTAAAGAGTACATTCCTTGAGCAATTACATTACTGTTGACAGATTTTCCTTTTTCAAGCTTACATATTTTCTTTTTCAACTCAATGATAATGTGCATTTTATCTTGAATTTCACTGTCAAGTTTTCGGTTAGAATAAAAATATTCATCACGACTCTCTTGCCAAAAATCTGTAACTTCTTGCAATTCTACAATTTCCTTTTCATATCTCGAGATTTTACTTTTAAGTTCCTCGTT
Source organism: Artemisia annua (assembly GCA_014162995.1). Lineage (NCBI taxonomy): Eukaryota > Viridiplantae > Streptophyta > Magnoliopsida > Asterales > Asteraceae > Artemisia > Artemisia annua. The sequence continues at coordinate 6,056 of LBNU01025010.1, read as the reverse complement.
TTCGTTTTGAAAAGTTGTAGAAGTTTTGAGACTTTGTAATTCCAGTTCAAAATCAAGACTTTGGTTTTGACACCATTCAAGCTTTTTGTTGAGTTGAGAAATCTCATTTGAAAGTTTGTTTTGCACATCATCATTGTGTTTTCAGAGATTAACGTTTTCATATTTTAATGTCTCAATTTGTTTAGACAACAACTCAACATCATCACAGTGATCATCAACAAGCATCGAAGTACCAGATTCATAAAGAGAATTCATAATCACAGAAATTATATCAGCACTAAGAACATGTTCCAAGAGTCGATCAGCTTCTTTTTGTAAAAATTGATTTTGACGTTTTTGATTTAAAGTCGCTTGTTCAGTTTCTTGAAACACATTCATGATGGTTTTGACTTCCTTGTTAAGTTCATGTTCCCATCTTTTAGCATATGAATGCAAACGTTGAAGACTTGGAGTAAATTAAGTTTGTAACATTTCCCTTCTTTCTTTCGCAACAGGAGAAAGAAAGTTGGCAACAGTGAGTTCATAATTCTTTTCAACAGCATATTCCAATGTTTGAATCTCAGTTGTGAAATATTTATAGTATTGAAAGAAAGTAGAATCAGTTAACATGCTTAGTTTGTTTTGTAATGCGGTGTTTTTCTGAAGTGTTGTCTCTAAGCATGTTTCCTTATCTTCTTTTGCTTTGAAAAAATTGAGTTGTGTTTTACAATGCTCAAGTTCTCTTGTTAATGCAATGTTTTTGTCTCTCAACTTTGCATTCAGTGCTTAACACTGAATATTTTGATTTTGGCTGGTCATAAGTAACATTCTCCATTCTGCATCTGAATCAGACAAAAGCTCATGTTGTTCAAGTTGATCATTGTTATCTTGAACAGTGGATATAATTGTTTCATCAAATGTAACAACTGGGTTTATTGGATTTTCGTCAAATAACACCACTGTGGACATTTGATCAGTTATATGTGTAGATAACATAGAATCAGATTGAACAGCTTGTGCAATGTCTGAGATAGAGTTAGACGGAGAACCACTGTCATGTATAAGGCATGGATAAGAATCATATGCTTGATACAGAGCATCAGTGTCATAGATTGGACTGGAATCACTTACCTGGAGTTCATGTGTGTCAGCCATTAAGAGCATATCAATAGTTCCATGTGAGTTATCCATGACATGAGAGGAAATGTTAGACATTCCTGTTGATCTTCCAGATGTTGTTTCCACGTGAGGAGTATCATCTTCAAGCTTAACCAAATTTGTTGGTTGCGATTCCAGATAGCTCTGAAGAGTGATTTGTGGAGCAGGGAGGATACTTTTCATTGACTTCTTATGGAGACAAGACTGTAGAAGCTGATTCATTCGTAGGTCATTGTGTGGCTGATGCATGATTTCAAGATGTTTCCACATTTCATGAGCACAAGCTTCAAAGTCCAAGATAGAGTAGATGGAATTTGGAAGACCCAGAGTCATGTACCAACTTGCTTGGTAGTCAGCAGCATGTTGGTCTTTGTCATGGCCAGTCAAGGTGTCTTTGGTTTGTAGTTCAATGAAGCCTGTTGAGTCAGCAATGAATTTCATTTGATATGGTCCTTGAAGAATGGATTTCAGTATGAGATTAGCTTGTGGACGAACAGCAACCCATTGTAAGAATCGTCGTTTCCAAGTAGTGTAGTTTCCATTAATCAACATAGGAGGATATGATTCATTACCAAAGTGTAGTACATGACGAGGGTCGGTACTGTGACGTGGAGTGTAAGGAGAATTTGAGTACGGTAGTTGAGACATGATGAAATACTTGTGTGAAAATGGATCTTGTAGAAGGTATAAGTGTTATGCCAATTCTCGAAAACTATCCCAAGTATGTTTCCAAAGCTTAAAATGTTGAATATCTCGAAAAACAGTCAAAGTACCAAAAATTTCGAAAAAAGCAAAAGATTTCAAAAAAAATATAAAAGTTCTCAAAAAAACAGTTTAACGAGAAACTTTTAGCAAAGCTTCGAGAAATTTTACTGTAGCAGGAATTTGTAAAGTTCTCCAAAATTATGAAAGGATTTAGAAAGTTTTCCAAGGATCTCGAAAATCAAAAGATTTCGATAAGCCTGAAAAGATCTCGAACGTTCAAAATTTTCGAAAAAAATTCCACAAATTTTTTAGATTATACAATATCGAAAATATCCAACAAGTCGAAGTGTTTTCTTTCTTATACAAGAGAGAAAAACACTTAAGGAGCAGTCACAAAAGATTTCGAAAGTTAGGGTTTAAAAGATTTTGAAAAAGGTACACTTTTTGGCAGATTTTTGTTTTTGATAAAAGGAATCCAAAAACACGTTTTCAATCCAAGATTCTTGTACAACTAGCTTTAAAATGATGAAATCTTAAAGAATTGCAAACTTGAACCACTTTTTGAAAATTTGAAAAATTTCGAAAAGTTGTACAAGTTGTACGAATCTCAAATTTTTGAGAAAACTTGAAACTTTGTTGGTTGTTTTGAGTTTGTAACACAAGTTTGAGGACAAAGATGTGATAAAAACACTAAACGAAACAAGAAAGTTGCAAACTTTTTCAAAGATTAACGAGTTAAAAACCTTGTTTTGGTTCGTAGAAAACAAAAACAAAAAACTAACACCTTCTTTTGGCGATTGATACCACTTGTTAGGTCACCATATTGTAAACACAAGTATAGATTTGATAGAAATGAGATGAGAAATAGAGTTTAGTTGATTAGATCAAATATGAAGAATAAAAGTACAAGAGTTTCCTTATGATATTGAAATAACCAACAAGAGAGAATGGATACATGAGGTCCTATTTATAGGAGAGGAGCTAGGGCAACACTCCCTCTCTCCTTCCTTTACTAGACGAATGGGCTTGGAGCCCATTGGACACGTTTGGACTCTTATCATGTTTACATGACTCTCTTAAATAACTTAAATAAACTAGCAACCTATTAAGGCACACATGTTGTGACACCTGCGGAATTCATGCACGGATGTGTAAAGAGCGTTGTTGGCATGATTCGTGATATTGAACCAGTAAGTGACATTTAAATTTTATTTATTTTGTGCTGTTAAATAGCTTTGCATTGAGCATATATTTAACTTGTGACGCTTGATTTATACATAATGCATTGTCAAAAAAATTCAGGATATGTGATGTGTTGTGTATGCAACCGTACATAGCATACAGTATGATAGTGGATGGGCATACACCGGGTGCAAGTCATGTAGCTGTAGGGTAACACCAATTACTTCGAAAGCAACAAGTCGCAGAAACACGAAACAGTTGTGGCTTTGCAAGAACCATGGCGAAAC
>LBNU01025003.1:25349-44058 GCA_014162995.1 Artemisia annua | reverse complement strand
TTTTTTTTAATAGATGTTAGAAGATATTAGAAAGAAACTTGTGTAGTTGATGGATCTTGTAGAAGGTAGTGAAGTATGTCTATTTCGAAACTTGGTTACAGGAAAATTCTCGAAACTTTGAAGTTGTCAGTGTTCTCGATAATTTTGAAAGCAAAAGTTCTCGAAAGTTTATAATTTATCGAGAATTGTTGGAAAATTTTTCGAAAATGTTGAAGACTTTGAAAAAAGTTCTCGAAAATTAGGTTTCTACAAGTTCTTGAAAATTTTGGAGGATTCTCGAAAAAATGACAGTTATCGAGAATACAATGAGAATTATCGAAAATAGTGACTTTTTCGAAATTTAAGAAATTTTCGAAAATGTATCGAATATTTTCGAGAAAAACAGTGATTATCTAGAACTTTATCTGAGTTTTCAAAAAATCAGATGTGTTCTCGAAAATGTTCAAGTTTTTGAAAAAATAACACCCAAAACTTTCTAAATTATACAATTTGGAAAGTATGCAACAAGTCGAAGTGTTTTCTTTCTTATACAATAGAGAAAAGCACTGAGTAAGCAACGGAATAGTGAAGAGGAGGCACGAAGCAACTTCTAGAAAGTTTAGGGTTTAACGTATTAGAAACTTTCTCTAACTTTCTAAATCGTACGAAATGAAAGTTTTTCCACAAGTTAAAGTGTTTTTCTCACTTATACAAGCAAGGTAAACACCGAGTAATCTAAGTAATCTGAAGTGAAGGCCTTAATAAAGTTTTAGAAAGTTTAGGGTTTAAGGTTTTAGAAACTTTTGCAAACTTAGGAAAATGATAAAAGCACACTAAAAACAAGTTTCGAATCCAAGATTTTTGTACTTCTAATCTTAAAAACACTAAAACAATAAGAAAGTTGTAAACTTTAAGGTTTTTAAGAAACTTTTTAAGATTTAGAAACTTTTTGAAGATTATGGAAAATGATTAAAGCACACTAAAAATCAATTTTTAAATCCAAGATTTTTACACAACTAACCTTAAAAACACTAGTTCTAAAGGAAAGTTGCAAACTTCAAAGTTTTTAAGAAAATTTTTGGAATTTCGAAATTTTGAAGAAATAAGATACGACTTTTTGAAAGAAAAATCAAAATTTTAACACAAGTTTGAAACTTTCTTGTTCACAAAGGTTTGTAACACTATTTTGTAATCAAAAGAGTGCTAAAACCAAAGAAATAAACAAGAAAAAAAATCAAAAATGTATATTAACGTGGCAAAGGAAAACGTTTTTGAAATAAAATCAACACAAAACACTTCCAAACACCTTCTTCTAGTGATGATACCACTTGTTAGGTCCTAAGTTTGTGAATACACAAGTATATTTTAGAGAGAGAAAGTTAGAGAGATAGAGAGAGAGAAAGGAGAGGATGGAAGAAACTATGTGTTAAGAGAAAGATGGAATAACATAGAACCAACAACCTCAAATGAGGTTTTACATAGTATTTATAGGAGAGGAAGCTAGGGCTTCCTTCCTTTCTTATTCTAAACTAAAAGGCCTAGGCCCCTGGGCTTACTTCATAAGCCTAGACATAATAACTAACATATAAGTCTTGATATTAAGCAACCTATTACATAAACTATGATCGACACTTGATAATACGTGAAACGTGTTCCTAACAGTTTGGCAAATAAAATCTTTAGGATTGCGATTTTGAACTGATTATCTGATTATCACGTCTACAAAACGTGGATAAGCACATCTACAAAACGTGGATAATCATTTTTTAATATTTTGAGCCAACCAAAACGTGGTTTTGGAAGAAGCATGTCAAGACCTACCGCTTGGAAACATGTTTTATACCAAATTACCACGTTACCCTTGAAAACACTTCTTCTTAGATAATTTTGTTTGAAAATTTTACTTTATTAATCTTGCAGCGCTAAAGATGTGCTTGTAGGAAGAAAACATGTAACACCCCAACCCGACAAGGGTAAAAGTATCACAATAAATGATGTCATATCAGAAGCATTCAATAACAAAGCAACGGAAGTCTTACATAAATAACCAAAAGAAGTAAGTCAACATGACTTATCAATACAAGTGTTCCAAAAGAAAGTAACCAACAAGAGTACATAAATTATCCAAAATCAAATGATAAGTATCAAAAGTCCAAGCTAAGAAGTCTAAGGGTAAGTCCACACATCGCTCTCAATCCCCAAAGCTAACCCCAGCTCCTAGCTTAAGTACCTGCCGCAGAAGAAAAAGAAATGCGGCTGAGCTTAAAAAGCCCAGTGAACAGAATAACAAAAGCAAATGAAATAGGTAACAGAATCACAGATATGGTATAAAGGAAATATCAGAAGTCATACAAGTTACAATGGTAAAGATAAAGGTAAAGTAAAGGTAAAAGGTTAAGTTTAGGTTTAGGTTATTCAGTATTTCAACCACGTGCCCAGATCAGACCAAATCAAATCAAATGTAGCCTCAAATGAAATCCAGAGGGGAGGCCTCAGAATGTCAAATGAATCAGAGGGGTTTCCTCAATGGGTTGTGAAGGACGTGCATGCACGCAAGCATCAATCACCAGATCAGATATCAAATACAAATACAGATCAAATCTAGGATGAATCCATACGCCCCTACCAAATCACATGCAGACTAATCAAAGGGACGGTGTGGTAAATCACTCGACCACACAGGAGTCATAACATTGGTGCATCAATGCTACAGACATGGAACCCCCGTGCCTAGTAATAGCCCGGGTGTCATACTGAATGGGTTAAAGGTAAGTCAAAAGTTTCAGATCAAATTATCAAATCAAATGTCCAGATATATCAAAGTTCAGATCATATGGTTCATATCAAATGTTTCATATATCAGAGGTCCAATTCAAATAGTTCAAATATCAAAGGTTCAGGTGTCAAAGGTTCAGATAGTAAGAGTTCAAATAGTAAATGGTTCAGATATCAAAGGTTCAAATAATAAGGGGATCATAGCAATGACATAGGGAATCCTAAACAAATGAAAGATCAAAAGGAAAGGAATAGTCATGAGATAACCTTTACTGAAAAGGTCAGAATATTTGTACCTTATTCAAAGCACACAAATAGGAAATAGAAAGGTCACAAGAAAAATCACTCCCGCTTCACAGAACCTATACGAATCAATTACCAAGTATTACTTTAAGTCCATTTGAATTAGGTTACTCATTTTAGTATACTTTCCATTTTTAGTAACTTTCTATTTTTAGTAAGTTTCCCGTTTTAGTAAGTTCTCATAGTTAGAAAGTTTCCAGATTTAGTAAGTCAATTATTAGCCAAAGTTATCATTTAATTAATTTTAGGTATCACATGTGACAATATTAATATTTTAGGGTTAATAATGTAATTATTGCAAAGTTTAAGGTTTAAAATGTAATTATATGGTAAAGTATAGGGTGAAATATGAATATTAATAGAAGTTAGGCTAAAATTTTTAAGTAGCATGAATACACTTTCTTCATATACGTAATATTAAAATTAGAAGCATGCCGAATCAATTCGCACTCTTTCATATTATTTGATAATTCGAAATAGGAACAGAAAAGAACTGTTAGGAATAAAGTTAACAGTTACCACTGATAAGCTTGTGGAAGACACTGCTGAAGAATGCACTAGCAGTGGAAACACATTACCACTGCTAGTACATATTATTACCACTGCTATTAGGATAACTAATGTAGTCGTATGTAGATAAGTATAGAAAAGATTTTGTGTATATTCTATTATGATAGCTTAATACTTATCTTGTAAAGGACTCCTTGTACTATAAAAGGAGGTTCTAGGTCATTGTTCTAGGTACAAATTAACCCTAGAAAGCTTCAAGGTGTAACCCTAGTGATAAGCAAGATCACTCGTATTATTATCAATAATATTGAAGCTTTGTGTTTAACTTACAACTGTTCTCACTTACATTACATCATACAATTCATATTCTAAGTATTGTTAAGTATATTCCGCGTGCTTAATAATATAACTCAAAGTATCACTCTAACACAAGGTGTGTGTTTAGATCCTACAAGTGGTATCAGAGACAGGTTTCTGATACTTTGATTTAGAAGATCCAAGGAATAAGCTTAACCAATTCACTCATATCCATGGAGATGGAAGATAACCAGTCCAACTCTGCTCCAAGACTTCCTAAGCTCAAACTCAATGAGTTTGAGATGTGGAGGATAATGATTGACCAATACTTTCTCATTCAAGACTATGCATTGTGGGAGATCATCTTAACCGGTGACTCTTTCAAGCCTACTCAGAAGATTGAGAAAGTTGGTGACAAAGAAGTAATCACAGTTTCTGCACCTTCTACTAGTGATGAAAGAACACAAAAGAAGAATGATATGAAGGCCATAATTTTTACTTCTAATGACTCTTTCTAAAGACCAGATCATTGCTTTCAGTAAATTCAAGACTGCAAAAGAATTGTTTGAAGAGATCTGTTCAGTGTTTGGTGGCAATGATGCTACTAAGAAGACCCAAAAGACATTGTTGAAGCAGAGCTATGGAAACTTCACTGCTTCAAGCAATGAATCACTTGATAGCATCTTCACTAAACTACAGAAGATTGTCACTCAATTGATTGTGTTTGGAATTGAGGTAGAACAGGAAGACCTCAATTTAAAGTTTCTAAGAAGTTTGCCTGCTGAGTTTCATACAAATGTTACAGTCTGGGAGAATAAACCAGAAGTTGAAACAATGAAGCTCAATGATCTTTACAATAACTTCAAACTCATTGAACAAAGATTGAAGAAGGCAGGGAAGCTTGGTTCAAGCTCTAGCAGCTTGGCATTGGTGTCAACCTCGGTTGACAGTGATGATTCTGAAGATGACAGTGATGATGACATTGCCACTGCTGGTTCTACAGTTTCCACTGGTAATGCTCTTGTTACCACTGCAGGTTCAAAGAAGAAGGTTGCTGGTATTGGAGATCCTACCTTTTATGCCTTTATCTCCACTCAAGTTAATGGCTCTATATTAACTCATGAAGACATAGAGCAAATTGATGAGGATGACTTGGAGGAGATGGACATAAAGTGGCAAGTAGCTCTTCTCAGCATGAGAGCTAGGAAATTCTACAAGAAGACTGGCAAGCCAATCCACATCAATGGAAGTGAAACTGCAGGGTTTGATAAGAAGAAAGTAGAGTGTTTCAACTGTCACAAGTTGGGGCATTTTGCTAGGGAATGCAGGAGACGAAGAAAACAGGATAACAGATCCACATGGTACAAGCAAAAGAAGGAACCAATTGTAGAGGAACCAAAGGCAATGCTGGCAATTGATGGTGTGAGCTATGATTGGAGTTTCATGGCTGATGGTGAAGAGGAAAAACCTTCAGATGCTGCTTTCATTGCGACAGAACATGCTCTTATGGCCTTCTCTGACTCTGAGGTACAAAACTTTGAATGTTGTTCTAAAACATGTAGGGCTTCTAGAGAATGTGAAAGGCTAAATGAATCACTAGAAAACCATAGAACAGAGTTGTTTGCTGCTAACTATAATGTTTCAAATCTTAGAAGAGGTATATCTATGTTAGAAAAACAATTAGAGCATTATAGAGAAAATGAGACAAAATTTAATGATATGGTTATTCTTAAAAGAGAGTTAAATCATAAGATAGCAGTGAATGAGGCACTTAAAGAAGAGCTTGAAAGGCTTAGAAAGGTAAATGAGAATGTCAACTTATCTGTTGATACCTTATATTATCAATCTAAGTCTATTGATAAAATTTGGGAAGCTCAAATCACTAACAAAGCTAAGTATGGTTTAGGATACAATACAGTTCCTCCACCACTAAGGGGTGTTCCAGCACCCCGTGGCATAGATTTAGCACATACAGGTCTAGAAGAGTTTCAGGAACCTATTCTTGAATATGGTCCTCCCAAATTTGTGAAAAATGAAGAAGAGGTTAAGCATGAAACTGATGTTTTTGAAAGTGCAAGTGACTCATCTGTAGTAGATGAGAGGTTTAAAAAGAATGTAGAGACTTCTATCCCACAAGTTGTTAATACCATTACAGAGGAACCTAGGAAACAAGTGAATAAGCCTAGACAAACTGTAAGGTATGCTGAGATGTATAGAAACAGGTCATCAACTCCTAGGGGTAACCAGAGGAGCTGGAATCATGTAAAATCTCAACAACTAGGTAGTGAGTTTGTAATGAACAATAAAGCATGTTATATCTGTGGTAGCTTTGAACATTTACAAGCTAATTGTTACTATCATGTTGGGAGAAGGGAAGTTTATGGGAAAAAGAGGGTGGATTCAAACAGGGTTCAAAATAAATCACACCCTAATACACACAGCAACATGATCCCAAGAGCAGTTCTATTGAGAAGTGGGCTTAAACCTTTTGCCACTGCTAAAAATGTTAACACTGCTCATCCTAAATCACCTGTTTCAAGTGCAAGACCAAAAACAACTTTTGTTAAATCTGTACAAATAGGAAAAAGGTATTTTTATAACAAAAGGGTTCAATATAACCAACAGTGGTGATGCGTGGTTTTGTGACCTTACAACAGGTTTTACCTCTCGAGGGATCTCAAGAGGCTTACAACCCCACCAGGCAGTGTACCTGACCGATGTAGTATAGGATAGTGGTAAGTACGGGGGATTGATCGTTCTCTCACAGGGAATAGTGTTCGTTAGGATAGAAAAACTACTCTAATAGGTCTAAGGGTGGAAGGAAGATTCTTTTTGTATTTTTATGTTTTATGGAAAGCAAGTAAAATCTCGGTTTTGGAAGAAGGGCGGAATTAGTTGCTAGTCAACTAACCCAAGTTTACTACTTATGCAAATTAAAATAAAATAAATATCTAAACTATTGTGGTTGTGAAAACAATATGGAGAAAGTTGTGTTTACTTAGATTTCATTACTCCCTAACTATCTTTTACCGGTTAATTGATATGTATGTTACTTGTGTGGATGAAGGGTGTATTCCTAATAACTCATGGAGTGGCATACATATCTCTCCAATTCTATGAGCTCTTATCTCGCCCTATGCCATGCACGGCACAACCATAGGGGTTGTAAACAGTGGCTCATGCGTTAAATACTACCTTAATAGCCTAGTATGCCTTGGCTACATGTTTCCCAAGACGTTCAAGCACGTTACCATAAAGGAGGTTGGCCAGTTTTCTTGAGCCTAACATTGATGGAACAATCATCCCAACAAACAACAACACACACCAATCAACCAATAATTAATAGTTAGGTTTCATTAGATCTAAGCAAACACTAGAGAATTTAGCTACACATGTTAATTAAAAGACAAGCAAAAGAGATAATCAACCAACACATAGACATATTGATTGAATTAAAGTGAAGACTTATCTTTAATTAAGCATGAGGGTTCCAAGGGTTGGAAACCCTAAAAAGTACAGAAAATTCGTCTTTAGGGTTTGCCCTAAAAGTTCTCCACAAAGTTCCACACTAATGAATGAAAATTAGAAAACTATATATAGATTTTACACTCTGACGGCGTCAGGTTATAAGGGCTGACGCCGTCAGCTCGCCGCCATTAGGTTTCTCGGATGGCCTAGATCCACTTCTGACGCCGTCACCTTATAAAACCTTCTGGGCCGTCACTCTTTAATATATAACCTGACGGCCTACTTTTCCTAACACCTGACGACGTCAGGTGTTAATTAATTCCAAAATTTCCTTTGGCCCGTCATTTGAAAATTGGATTCCACTCTTTTGTCAAAGCTTGCTGACGGCGTCACCTTGTGACTTTTGACGCCGTCAGGTTGTAAATTCACCATCTTTTGAGACTTTGTCGTTTTCTTCACTTTTATGCTCCAAAAACGTCCGAATATGCATGTTTTCCAGAATTCCTCTCAAAAGTACCTAAAACGACAAAAGGAACGATTTAGGGCAATATTTGATCACATTTATACGAATTAGGGCTTAAATGACCCCCTAAAAGCGTAACACTTTTCGTCTCATCAAGTGGGTACCAAAATCTAAACCAGCAGTTACCACTGCTCAAACAAAAGTTCCCACTGCTAATGTTGTAAACAAGAACAGGGTTAATATGGGAAATGCTGTGAAGGCCTCAGCACGTTGGGAATGGAAACCTAAAGGAAATACCTCAACAAACAATCCCAATGGTGTATCAATGACCTTTGATAGATTTAACTATATTGATACACTAGGCAGATCCAAGTCAATCATGGCTTGGGTCTCCAAAGGAAACTAACTCCTTTATTAAATGTGCAGGAACATCCAAGGACAAAGAGATTAGATCAAGGCTATACAGATAGTGGATGTTCAAGGCACATGACTGGCAACAAGTCCTATCTATCTAATTTTGAATATTTTAATGGACATTCTGTCAGCTTTGGAGGAGGAGTTAATGGTAAAGTTACTGGTAAAGGTGTCATTAAAACTGGTAACTTGGATTTTGAACCTGTGTACTATGTAAAAGAGCTTAAGTATAATCTCTTTAGTGTGTCACAGATGTGTGACAAGAAAAACAATGTTCTTTTTACTGAAGATATGTGTTTTGTTCTTTCTAAGGATTTTAAGATGCCTGATGAAAGTCAGATTCTGCTTAAAATTCCTAGAAAAGGCAACTTATATAGCCTTGATATGGATAACATTGTTGCTAAAGATGATCATGCTTGTTTATTGCAAAGGCTACAGTGGATGAATCCATGCTATGGCATAGAATACTTGGTCATATTAATTTCAAAACCATAAATAAGAGTGTTAAAGATGGTTTGGTAAGAGGCTTGCCTCAGAAAAGATTTGAAAATGATCAAACCTGTGTTGCTTGTCTTAAAGGAAAACAACACAGAGCTTCTTTCAGGTCAAAATTGGTTAACTCTATTGCTCACGCACTTCAAATGTTACATATAGACTTGTTTGGTCCTACATCTGTGAGTAGCATAAATCTTAAGAGATATTGTCTTGTTGTGACTGATGATTTTAGTAGGTTCACATGGGTTTTCTTTCTTAGAACTAAGGATTAGACAATTGGCATCCTTAAAACTTTTATAACTGAAGTAGAAAACCAAAATGATATGAAAGTTAAAATCATTAGGTGTGACAATGGGACAGAATTTAAGAATAGTGTTATGGATGATTTTTGCAGAGATAAAGGTATTAAAAGAGAATTTAGTGTAGCTAGAACTCCTCAACAAAATGGTGTAGCTGAGAGGAGAAATAGGACACTAATAGAGGCTGCTAGAACCATGTTGGCAGATTCAAAATTGCCAATGACATTTTGGGCTGAAGCAGTTAACAGTGCTTGTTATGTGCAAAACAGGGTTTTAGTAGTGAAAACAAAGAACAAGACACCTTATGAGTTATTTAGAGGTAGACCACGTATCCTAGACTTCATGAGACCATTTGGATGTCATGTCACTATTCTCAATACCATAGATCATCTGGGTAAATTTGATGAAAAAGCTGATGAAGGGTATTTTGTTGGGTATTCTATGGTTAGTAAAGCTTTTAGGGTATTCAACTTAAGGACCCAAAAGGTTGAATAAAATCTGCATGTTGGGTTCCTAGAAAACAAAGTGAATATAAAAGGAACTGGTCCAGAAAGGCTGTTTGATTTTGATACTCTAACCCATACCATGAACTATGTGCCTATCTCTATAGGTACATCTACTAATGATTTTGCAGGTTCAGAAGAGTTTGTTGATGATGATGAACCAAGCATGGATCAAAAGGATGATCAAGATGAATTCATTTTGCCAATTTGGGACTATGCAGATTATGATGATGTTGCAAAGACTGGAGATGCTCAACCTTCTAATGATGCTGGAAAGGAAGTCAATGGCAATGTGTTTAAAGCAACAAATGTGAACCCTGGAAAAAATGAAAGCAGTGGAAATTCAGATTCCACTACTAGGCCAAAAGATTCCACTGCCAGACCAGAAGTTGCAAAGAATGTTAAAAGCAGTGGAAATACTGATTCCACTGCTAGGCCAGAAGTTTCCACTGCTACACCTGAAGTGGAAAATTCAACTCTAGTTACACAGGAAGCTCAAGCCAGTGATATTGAAATATCAAATATGCCTACTGAGATTGAAATTCCTCAAACTCCCCATACCACAGTTCATAAATCACATCCTCTTGAAAATGTGATAGGGGATGTAAACTCACCTGTGAAGACTAGAAGACATTCAAAGATGGCTGACATTCATGGATTTATCAGTGAAATTATGACTCTAAGATTTATGAAGGCAAAAATGAATGTCTGTTCATGTGTTTTCTGTCTCAAATGGAACCAAAGAATGTATTCAGGGCACTTGAAGATTAAAGCTGGGTGGAAGCAATGCAAGAAGAGTTGCTTCAGTTCAAAATTCAGAAGGTTTGGGTGCTTTGTGATTAACCTAAAGGCATGAAAGTAATTGGTACCAAATGGGTGGTTAGAAATAAGAGAGATGAAAGAGGAACTGTCATAAGAAACAAGGCTAGGCTTGTAGCACAAGGATACACTCAGGAGGAGGGTATTGATTATGAAGAGGTGTTTGCCCCAGTTGCAAGAATAGAAGCAATTAGACTTTTTCTAGCCTATGCATCCTTTATAGGCTTCACAGTCTATCAAATGCATGTAAAAAGTGCTTTTCTATATGGGCAAATTGATGAGGAGGTATATGTTTCACAACCTCCAGGCTTTGAAGACCCTGAACATCCTGACAAAGTATACAGGGTAGTTAAAGCATTGTATGGATTGCATCAGGCACCAAGGAAGTGGTATGAAACCCTAGCTACTTATCTTTTGGAAAATGGGTTTCATAGAGGAAGAATTGATCAAGCTTTGTTCATCAAGAAAGAAAAAAAATGATATCTTGCTAGTTCAAGTGTAGGTTGATGATATTATTTTTGGCTCAACAAAGCCAGAGATGTGCAAAGATTTTGAGAAGCTTATGAAAGATGAGTTCAAGATGAGTTCTATGGGTGAACTCACATTCTTTTTGGGACTTCAAGTACAACAAAGGCCAGATGGAATCTTCATTAATCAAGACAAGTATGTGACTGAGATACTTAGGAAGTTCAAATTCACTGATGCAAAGTCCTCTAGCTCACCTGCAGACAGAGGTACACATCTGCTTCTAAAAGAGAACAGTGGAGAAGCAGTTGATGTACATATGTACAGATCTATGATTGGTTCTTTGATGTACCTCACTTCATCAAGGCCAGATATTATGTTTGCAGTATGTGCTTGTGCAAGGTTTCAGGTCACTCCCAAATAATCACACTTGACTGCAGTGAAAAAGATTTTCAAATATCTTAAATCATATCCTCATTTGGGATTATGGTACCCTAGAGAATCTCCTATGGAATTGGTTACCTACTCAGATAGTGATTATGCTGGAGCTAGCTTGGATAGAAAATCCACAACAGGTGGATGCCAATTTCTTGGATGTAGATTGGTGTCATGGCAGTGCAAGAAACAAACAATGGTGGCAACTTCATCAACAGAGGCAGAGTATGTGGCTGCTGCAAGTTGCTATGCTCAAGTTCTATGGCTTCAAAATCAACTTTTGGACTATGGGTACAATTTCATGAATACCATCATTTATATTGACAATATTAGTACCATATGCATAATTAAAAATCCAGTTCAACACACAAAGACTAAACATATTGAAATTAGACATCATTTTATAAGAGATTGTTATGAGAAAAGGCTAATTCAAGTTGTCAAAATCCATACTGATGATAACTATGCTGATTTATTAACAAAAGGTCTTGATGTGGGTAGATTTCAGTAGTTGGTGACAGGTATTGGAATGCTAAATCCATAAAATTTTTGGTGTCTAATGGTCTTTGGTGTTGAGGAAAATGACTACATGGCTCTTATGGATGAAATGGAAGACAGAGAGGATATCAACGCAAACTGCATATTTATGGCAAATCTTCAGGAGGCTAAGTACGACACNAACCTACATCCCTACATCCTACACAAGCTACTCCATTGGCTTCTTGCCCTTGCCTTGATAGTTGTACTTGTTCTTCAATGCACTCTTTCTTTTGTTTTCAAAGGTTGACTGCATTCTAGGACAAGCAAGCCCAAGAACTTATGGAGGAGGCTTTGGTAGTCTCTCAAGCCTCTCAGGAATGGAGATTTGCTTCATGTTGGAGAGAGCTGCTCCTAAAGCTTTAGTCAGAGCCCTTGGCAACTCCTTTGACAAGGAATAGGACTCATCATCATCAGAAGAGCTGGAGTAAAACTCAAGAGATTGTGCAGGCTCATCAACAGTTGTTGGCTTGGGAACAGGCTTTGCAGCAGCCTTCTTTGTTGGCTTCTTGGATGTGAAGGCTGAAGCACAGGGTGGAAAGTAACTTGCCCACCCAAATGCCTCTGAAGAAGATTCAGAGGACATCACAATCTCTGTGTCTGAGGAGGAATCAGATGAGATGTAGATGATGTTAGGAAGTTTGCTCATGATGACTTTTAGGGTTTTTGTGAATGATATAATGTGTTTTGGTGAAGATAATGGAGAGCCGAGTTCCTTTATATAGGCAAAGTCAACTAAAAAGTCTCATTAATTGAGATATTTACTTTCACCTATTAGGGTAGGTTGAAAAGTAAATATAGATATTATCGGGTTGACTTTAGAAGATATTTGTGAATAGTTGTTTGGTTAAAAGTAACTTTGGTTAAGAACAAGTTTGGTTATGAATATTCTTTGTATTATGCTAACACTTGCAGGTACATAACCAATCTTTGCTGGGAATTGATCATAAAAGGTGTATAACTGAGATACACAACAAATGGTTATTGATTCACTATGTCTAACCCACATAAGAATCAACTAGTCTAGAGCAAACGACTACTGGTAAAGACTTAACAAATCCGTTTATGGTTGATAGTTTACCAAAAACTATATGGTTATCAACTCACCATATTCTTTATGATTAAGAGTTGGCTAGTCCATAGCAAACGGCTTATGGTAAAGACATATCAAATCCGTTAATAGCTGGTCGTTTGCTAAAAACTATGAAGAAAGCAGTTCAATTTTTATATTTATTTTACCACTGCTTTTGAAAATTTTGTGAAAAATTTCCACTGCTAGTTCACAGTTACCTCTGCCAGTGTTATTTTTACCACTGTTGAACTAGCCGTTACAACTGTTGTGTCAGTAACAAACTTTTAACTAGCCGTTGAGAGTAACTGCTTTCAATATTAATAGGGTAAAATTTTTAGAAGATTATCTACTTTCCAAATTGTATTTATTCTCTTAAGATAAATCTTTACCTTAGAATAATCTTTCTTACGCAAAACTCTCAAACCCTAGCAGTATATATACTTTTCTCTCAATTGGCGAGTTCATTATTCAATTCATACTAACACAACTGATTTTTCATCAAAAGATACTATGGCATCAATCACCTTTGCAGATGAGCACAACCAAGTGGCTAATTTGGAAAAGTCAAACGACAAGAGTGGTCCTCTTTTTCATCAGATTGTGGACTTTCTAAACACTACTCATGTGAGGTATGCTTTACTTCTTAATCCCACAATCTATATCTCTCAAATCAAGCAGTTTTGGAACTCTGTTGAGTCCATAGCCATTGAAGATGGAGATACACATGAATATGCAGATGCTCTTAGAGCCACAGTGGATGGGGTAACTATTGATGTTACTGAGTCATCCTTGAGGAGAATTCTCCAATTGGATGATCTCAATGGTATCATCACATTACCTATGCCAGAAATTTGGGAAACTCTTTCATCCATGGGGTACAATACCACTGACAAAAGGGCTACTTTCAAAAAGAGTGGTTTTTGTCCTCATTGGAGATTTTTGATTCATACTCTATTACATTGCCTTAGTCCTAAGAAAAAATCTTATGAACAATTTAGTTCACCAATGGCTTACCCTTTGGTTTGTCTAGCCAAAGATAGGATTTTTAATTGGTCTAAATATATTTTTACAAGTATGCAAGGCAATGTAAAGAGTTCAACAAAATTTTTGATGTATCCAAGGTTTGTGCAAGCTGTGTTAAATGAATTTCAACTGCAACCCCATAAAAGAGTTTACAAAATCCGTTGCCTTAAGCCCAAAGTTTTTCAAAATATGGATAAGGTTGGCAATTGGGTTTTTACACCACTTTTTCCTCAAATGCTTGCAAGAATTGCACAGGTACAGGGTGAAGATGCAACAATCCCAGTTGTATCTCAAAACACACCCACAATAACTGTTCCAACTATTAACTATACTCCACCAGTTACTCACACTTATGAGAGGAGGCAAAAACAGCCAACTCCTCTCATCCAAACACAGCATGTTCCTGATCCTTTTGGTGTTGGAACAAGCAGTGGTGGTTCCAGGCTTCAACCTAGCCCTGCTAGGGAGGAAACTGAACCTTTGCCCTATGATTCACCTCTCCCAACAGGTAACACAGTTGGAAGTGTTGAGGGCAGTGAGCAACCAAAGGAATTGATGGAACTTTGTACCAAATTAGAAAAGCAGGTTGAATCTCTAAAGCTGGACTTGGCACAAGTAAAGGAGCAGCATGCCAAGGATGTTACCAATTTGACACAAGAGATTCAAGCTTTGAAGGATGAGTTAGAGGGGTTAAAGCTAAAGAAAAGAACTACAAAGATGGTGATTTCATCTTCATCCTCACCTAGTGATGATTTCTTTGAAGATTTTGGGAATTCTCCCAAACAGGGGAGGAAAACAGATGCTGAAACTAAGGGGAGGAGAATTGATTTCAGAGAAGAAGATGATTCTGATGCTGATTTTGATTTTGGAATTGAAGATTTGGCATTTGTGCCAATGGGAGATATTCAAGAAGAAGTTCCTCTACAGCAGCAACTTGATACAGATCAACCAGAGCAAAAAGATTCCACTGCTGCTACAAATATGTTAGCATTTAAGATTTATAGAAAAGTGATGGTCGTTCTCATATTGGTAATATAGTGTGTCGTGTGATATTTGTAGAAAATAGTCTAAGCTAGTTGGGCATTGGACTTGGTAAACTAGCATGTCATGTATTATATTATGTAAGTCTATTAAGAAGTAAACATAAACCAAGTCCAAGCCCAAGCCCATGAAAGCCTTATGTAAGGAAGTATATAAGGCACCTAAACCTTCATTTGTAAGGTGTGCTTGTGTGTGTAAGTGTGTGTTTTATATGAAATTCTCTCTAGTTTCTCTTACTACTTTCTCTCTCTAAAACACATACATATATATCATCAAGTCACCATCTTTACTACATATTGTGCTTGTATTTGTGATAAAGTTGATAGATCCAAGGTCATACAAGTGGTATCAATCGCCTAACAATGATTTAGGAGTGTTGAAAGTTTGTTTAGTTCGTGTTTTTTAAGCTTTTCTACACGTTAGTTTTCAAAAAAAATTATTACTTTTATTGTTTTTTTTGTATTTTTAACACTCTTTTGTTTACAAACTAGTGTTATAAACCTTTCCCAACAAGAAAGTTTCAATCTTTTTGAAAGTTTCAAGCTTAAAAAATTCGTACTTGGTTTTGTACTATTTATCTAGATCTTTAAAAAGTTTCATAAAAATCATCAAGTTTGCAACTTTCTTCAAGTTTTGGTGTTTTTAAGGCTAGAAATACAAGAATCTTGGAATACAAACTTTGTTTGGGTGTGCTTTTTGAAGATTCAAAATCTGCCAAATTTATCTAGATCTTTTAGACCCTAAATTATCTTCAACTCAACAAGATATTCATGCTGCCGGTGCCGAAAACCGTCCTCCTATACTTGAAAAAGGTGGTTATCTTCCATGGACAAGCCGCATGCTTCGTTACATCAAAACAAAGCCTGATGGCAAACTTATGATCAAATCCATTGAAAAAGGTCCATTTAAGCCAAAACAAGTTCTAGATCCGGGAAATCCAGATACAACACCTCCTACTCAACCATTCTATCGTGACCAAACAGAAGATGATTACACACCTGAAGACTGGAAGCAGATCGCCGCAGATGATATGGCAATGCATCTCATTCAACTCGGTTTTCCTCGTGAAATCTTTGCTGCAGTCGACAGTTGTGAAACCGCTTATGCTATCTGGGAACGAGTTAGAAGACTTTGTCATGGAACAGAAATTGGACAACAAGATGTTGAAAACAAGCTTCTAACTGAATGGGAGAACTTCACGTCTACAGCAGGTGAACAGATTGAATCATACTACACCAGGTTTTGTACCTTGATGAATGAGCTGATTAGAAACAAGTTGGAACCGCGACAAATTGTGACAAACATCAAGTTCATCAGCAATCTACCAGAGGAATGGGGTCGATATGTCACAATTGTCAACCAAACTAAGAATCTTCATCAGGTGAATTATGATCAACTCTATGACTTCTTGAAGCAAAACCAAGCTGAAGCCAATGAAGTAAGGAAGGAAAAGTTGGCAAAGAATCATGATCCCCTAGCACTCATTGCTACAACACCAACACCTCTACCAGTGAATACATCATCATTATCATCCACTCACAACAACTTGCAGCAATCATACATTCAACAACCAACACCTATCTACCAACAACAAGTCTACCCACAACATCAACAAATCATTCAACAACAACATGAACCAGAATTCACTGACAATGATGAATCCATTGCTGCAATAACTCAAGCATTTGCTCTTCTGTCTAAGGCATTCCAAGGACGCTATTCTACACCAACTAACAACAACCAAAGGATTTCATCGAATACTCGCAACAGGCAGATTGCTCAGCCGAGTTTCAATATGGGCAACGGAGGCCAAATGGTTGGAGTTATGGGGAATCAGCAAGGATATGCTACTGGATTTCACATGGGTAATCAGAATATGCAGAATCAGATGGGTCAGTATGCAGGGAATCAGATGGGTCAGTATGGAAGGAATCAGATGGGTCAGTTTGTTGGAAATCAGAGGGGTCAGAATGTTGGTAATCAGGCAATGGGTAATCAGGTTGGAAATGTTGCAGCACCAGTTGGTGGGAATTATGGAAATGTGAATGTGAATCAGGGAAATTTGGTTAAGTGTTTCAACTGTCAAGGTGTCGGTCATATGGCAAGGAACTGTCCTACTAAGCCGAAAAAGAAGGATACAGCGTATCTGCAGAAAGCATTGATGCTGGCACAAAAGGAAGAGGCAGGATTCCAGTTGACTGCTGAGGAAAATGACTACATGGCTCTTATGGATGATATGGAAGATAGAGAGGATATCGACGCGAACTGCATCTTCATGGCAAATCTTCAGGAGGCTAAGTACGACACAGATTCTGATGCACCTCCTGTCTATGACACCAATGCAGTATCTGAGGTACCATTAAACAATACTTGCATCAATAATGATATATTTGATATGTCTCCTCATGAGGAACAGCATTCTGAGACTCCAGCAACCACGTATGATACATACCTGGACAAGCCAAGTTGTAGTGATATTACTTTGGCAACTCCCGATATGAATCATAGTGGAGGCTCAGTTTCCCAGCATGCTGAGAATGATGAGGAAACACGTGCTTTATTTGAATCATTATTGAACAATTGTAGTATTGAAATCGAAAATGTGAAAAAGGTCAATCGCGATGTTAAGGCCGCGAATGCGAAATTGACCACTGAGCTTGAGAGGTACAAGGAAAACGAAAAAGCTTTTGAATTTCATACAAAACGATTGTCTGAATTAGAAACTGGTTATCAAAATTCCGTTTCAAGGGAAAAACATCTGCAAATAAAGTATGATACACTTGATGTTAATTTTCATAAGAAAATAAAATCCTTAAACGCGGAAATTTCTGATTTGCAAAACCAACTTTCTAAACAAAAAACAGCTTATACCAATCTTGAAAAAGAACGGGATGAGTTGAAAAAAGACTTTGCAACGAAAGAAGATAAGCTTTTGAATGAAATCCTTGAGTCACAAAACATGGTCAAAAAGTTGGAAAATTTGTTGGTAACGACGGGTCATTCGAGTCAAACAATTCATATGATTACAAATCAAACTGATCCAATTTACCATACAAAACATAAAATGGCACTTGGTAACAAAACTCCTTGTCATCTCAAGAAAGCTCAGGAAGCTCAGAATAGTTTGTATAATGGAAATGTGCTATATGTTAAACATGATCCTCCTTATGTGCGTGATTATGATGACACAATAGCTCTTGCTGAAAAGAGTCAAAATAAAATGAAACAAAAGAATCCAGATTTGAAACCAATTAATTACGATAAATGAACAAAATTAATGGAATCACTTTTGTCCCTCAAAAACAAACACCAAATGTTTTCAAAACGTCAGTTGTTAAGAGAATGTTTTCCAAACCACAAGGTGTCTCTAAAAATCTTTCAAAACTGGAACAAATGTCGTCAGACAATCCTTTTAACACAAGTAAAACTAGAGACATTCTTGATGATGTGAAAAAGAGAATTAAAGTTCTTCAACAGATTGTTGAGTCAAAAACCACAATCAGTATTAACAATTGGCATTCGAGTTTTCATAAAGAGCAGAAAAAGGTGTTTGAAACAGAAATTACAATCCCACTATATAACATCAGTGCGAGAGTAATTCATCTTGAAAATGCTTTGATAAAAGAAACAACCCACTTTGTCAAGGACCACAAATCCCTGGTAAAGGAAGCTAATGAAATTTGTGAAAACATGAAAGTTTTGGAAAGATTAAATGACTCTCTCTTCGAAGCTGTTATCTCTACTGATATTATGTCTACTATTTTGCAAACATATTCTGTTGAGGATGATGAAAGACTTCGAACTGAGACTT
>LBNU01025002.1:24365-42933 GCA_014162995.1 Artemisia annua | reverse complement strand
ACAAACATGAGCAGCAGTAATTCAAACAACATCATGAAGACTTTTAATCTAAAACAAGGAACATAATAATAAAATTTGCAGTTAAACTTACAAGTTTTTCTCCCATTGGTCTAATCTCATCATCTAGATATTAAAGCCTTGAAAATGTAGGCTGCTGCATATCAACAATAACCACATCAGGATGAGAGCAGAACTAGAACATGTCAAAGCTCACAACATAACAGAACTAGATGAGCATACTGGAATAAAGTTCTTGATTAGATGCTAGAAAACCTTCCTATCTAAAAAGTATGTGGTTATATATATTGTTGACGAGTGCATCTATTTCTTGACATTTGACATAGAGACACTATTGCCTTGTCTTTTTTCAGGTGCATCTAGTTTGTTAGGCGCCACTAGTTCAACTATCTGCTGTTTTGGTGGTTTTGAGTCGCTTGATTCGTCAGTGATTCAACTATCTGCTTTGGTGGTTTTGAGTCGCTTGATTCGCCACTGAATCAACTATCTGCTTTGGTGGTTTTGAGTCGCTTGATGCGCCACTGGTTCAACTATCTGCACAAACATGATAGGAATAAAATGCATATCAGATCTTGTAACTTTGTCCCAACCACCCAATTAAAAATAAGGTATAGATTAAACTCTAGGAATGGTTTACAAAGGTACAAGTAACTTTGTCCCAACCACCCAATTAAAAATGGAAAAAATAAGCTGAAAAAATCAAATAGACCAACGTGACTACTTGATTAGAAACAACTATATTTTTTGATAATCAGATCTTGGTCTTTTTCCGATTTTAGGCTTTCTTACAATCGATTCTGCACCTTTTATTTGTAACTTTTATTCAACCTTCCAAAGCTATATACATTTCAGATTATTTTTTTTAAACTAGAAAAAAGTAAAGATTCCAAGGTAGCATTTGCTTTTGGCCAGTTTGGTTATGGTCAATCTAGTTTTTAAATCAGTCCCCACATAATGGGTGCTTAAAAAAATCTAAAAGATGAATTGAAGGATAAAAAACCATTTCAGATGTGAATGCACTTTTCAAAATAATAAAAGATAATACCATATAAAAATGGCGGGCTGGGTAACATGTCATGAAAGACCTTTCGAGTTGTTTTGCAACTTGATGATGTATTAATAAATTAAGGACTAAGATAGGCATCAGATAATGATGTCTGAATGCATCAGAAGTGTGTACTCAGGGATTTACAGAAAATCTTGTCATTATAAGATAGCAAGGCGGTATATGAACCTTGAGATTGTTTCAAAGCTTCATTGATAGCCTTATCAACCCGATTTAAATATCTGCACACATTACATATAGCTTCCATCATTGAACTGTTCATCAAAAGACTTTTTCTCAAAAGATTTCTCATCAACAGATTTCCCATATAAAATATTTCGCCATTCAGTTTGATCAGCATTGAAATCAAAAAGTTCATCATCACTTTGATCATCAAAAGATTTTTCTTCAAAAGATTTTCCATACAAAATATTTTTCCACTCACTTTGATTGGCCTTGAAATCAAAAAGTTCATCATCACTTTGGTCGTTGGTAAGCTCAAAGTGCGAACCAAGTGATGAAGTTTGAATTGAGAAATTATCAACTTGTTTTTGATTAACTTGAACATCAACAAAATCATCATCATTATTATTTAGTAAAAACTCCAATCTGCGTAAGTCGGATTCAACGTCCAAGACAGCGTCCTCATCCTCTCGTGGAATGGGATCAAGGAGAGCGAGTTCATCGGCGAACTCCTCAAGAAGAGCATCGACTCTAGAAGTGGTACTGCCACTACTTTGATCTTTGGACTTAGAATCGAATTCAGACGGTTTAACTTCCAAGTTGACTTTTTCGGGAGGGAGAGTTGACGGTGGTTCATTCAACAATTTTTCAATTAAGCGAATATCTCCCTCCATATCAAAGACGGCTTCATCAATTTGAGGTAAAACGGGATCATTATGAGAGAAAACCTCGAGCTCTTCCATAGAAAAATCACTTCCCTCACTCGGAAGGGAAGGATTGGAAGACTCGGACGAAACATCATTACTAACATCTTTGACATCAATACGTTTAACCAAAAATGTATTGGTGGCGTTTGTTATATGTTTTTTTATATATATTTTGTATGTAAGCGTACTAAGTGTAAATAGTTATTTATGAATGTATCGAGATTTTCGAGCCGAAGGTGAACCGAATTCGATTATTAGGTTATATTTCAATTTTAATTTGTGTCAGAAAATACAACTTTACAAATAAATCGAGCTTTTCGAGTCAAGCTCAAGCCGAGTTCATACTTTCTCGATCCCGGATAACATGATCGGGAGGTCCCTTTATACTTGCTTCTTAGTGTCTGTGACAAGCGGTATACACCTACCAAGCCGGTGTAACCCATGCATGACCGCCTTTAATAACTTCAAATACAATTCATATACTGTAACATTCATACTATAACTATACACCTACCAAGCCGGTGCAACCCATGCATGACTGGTGATAATGGCTAATTCACATGGGTCATGGGTCATATGCATTAGGTTATCACTGGTCACATTTAGTAATGGGTATTTGACATCATATGGGTCATATGCATTGTTATAGTTGCTTAGAGTGTCATGTTATGACACATCCATGACTGTTGATAATGGGTCATGTGCATTGGGTTGTAGTGGCGTATAGTGTCATGTTATCGACCAATACATGATTGGTGATCGACAATGGGTAATTAACATGGGTCATGGGTCATCTTCATTGGATTTTGTAAGGGAGGTGATTTGCACACTCCACTAAATGATTGGGACACTCCATTTTATTGTGTTTGGACATTTATACCCTCACAACTACATTTACACTTTCTCCCATATAAGGGTATAAAGGTCCAAATACAATTAATTGGAGTGTCCTAATCATTTAGTGGAGTGTGCAAATCATCTCCCATTTTGTAAACTAAGACAAATACTATACAACATTTTTATACGTTTTGTATTTTTTACGTTTTCATCCGTTCGTAACGTTTTTCGTCCCTTTTTGACCGTTTTCAATCGATTTTGATCGATTTCGCTAGTTTTCGACCGACATTGTCAATTTTCGACAGATTTCGACGGATTTAGACCGTTTTAGACCGACTACGACTGATTGCGACCGTGTTCGACCGATTTCATCCATTTTGAACGTTTTCGGCAATTTTCGCTCGTTTTCATATGTTCTAAGCTTTTTTGAACGTTACCTCTGTATTAAAACGTTATTAAACATTTGTTACGTTTTCGTACATTTTTGTACGATTTTTTCATTTCCATACGTCCTTCTCCTTTTTATTCGGGTTATTTGAATGAATTGTAATTCAAAGAATTAGAACATGTTGTAATTGTAATTTGTTGGAATTGTAATTGATGAAATGTGTCATTGTGTTTGGTTGACTCGCAACGTATTGTAATTCAACAACAACAACAACAACAACAACAACAACAACAACAACAATAATATTATTTAATAATAATAAAATAATAATAAATATGATTTGCACACTCAAAAAAGTTATTTGCATCAAGGTACAAGCGGTTGAAGCAGAGTGTTTAATACTGTACAAGTATTTAATGCACAGATGGAGTTTCCCAATCAATTTATAAAGGGAAAGTGTGCAAATAAATTCCCCAATACATAAACCCTAATTTAACACACTCTAAAAAATCATAACAAATCCCAAATCAAAATCAAATTAACTCATGTCGGCTTATCTTTGTGATGATTACTGCAAATGTGACAGGCAAGCAATGGTGGTAACTTCTTGGACACCAACCAACCCTGCTCGACATTTCATTTGCTGCTAAAATTGATGGGTAAGTTATCAGATACGTTTTGTTTAATGATTATTAAGTTTAAATGTTTAATATACTACATTTGTTTTGATTTTAGAAATCAGGTACGAGGAAATGTGATAAATGGGATTGGTATGATCTAGAGGAAGAATGTGAGTGGTACAAGATGCATTTGTTTGGGATGTATAAAACTCTGAAACCCAATCAAAGGCGTGAGGTTCTAATTGAAGTTAATCGTCAAAGAAAGATTGAAGAATTGGAGGTAGAGTTGAAAAATGCCTTAAAGAAAGTCAGTTTTTGGAGGTCAACACTTTGTGTTTTTGCATTTGTGGTATCTTTGGTACTTGCACTGAAGTAGTATAGTGTTTATGGCTAGATTGTGTGGTTTGTAGTGGCTCATGTACCCCATCTTTTTGGTGAATGGTTAACTGTTTGCTTGTAAATTTAACTGATCTTGATCTTTTGGCTACTCGATATCTTATGGCAGTAATTAACCAAAATGGCACAAATTGACTATCCTGTTTGACCTTATGCAAATGAATGTACAGGCACAAAACTACCAAAAATTACCCAAAGTGACAATCATGCTTGGCTATTAGTTATCTTTTGATAGTAATTACCCGGAATTGTCCAAATGAACTTGGAGACTCTTTGACTTTTGCAAATGACAATCAAGTTTGACAATCTTTCTTTGACTTTTAACAAAGCATCATAACATACTCAACAAAGCAACATAACATAATTAATCAAAAAAAAGATAACTTGATCATATAGTAATCGATAACTTGATTAACAAAGAAACATAACATAAGTTTTCTTTGAACACAAAGCAACATAACATAATTAATTAGAGTAACCTTTTTTCACCATGGTTTTAAAAGTCCAATTTAGTAATAAATAAGTTTGGTGAGGGGATTTGGGGGTCTGGTTCCTCCATATAATATATAGGGAGTTTGTTGCAAAAAAGGTACCTAAAATGTCCCTTAACACTAAAGGTGCTAGCAGCGTAAACTATCTACTAGCAGCATTAACTGTGTACGTTAACATACNGCACAAAACTACCAAAAATTACCCAAAGTGACAATCATGCTTGGCTATTAGTTATCTTTTGATAGTAATTACCCAGAATTGTCCAAATGAACTTGGAGACTCTTTGACTTTTGCAAATGACAATCAAGTTTGACAATATTTCTTTAACTTTTAACAAAGCATCATAACATACTCAACAAAGCAACATAACATAATTAATCAACAAAAAGATAACTTGATCATATAGTAATCGATAACTTGATTAACAAAGAAACATAACATAAGTTTTCTTTGAACACAAAGCAACATAACATAATTAATTAGAGTAACCTTTTTTCACCATGGTTTTAAAAGTCCAATTTAGTAATAAATAAGTTTGGTGAGGGGATTTGGGGGTCTGGTTCCTCCATATAATATATAGGGAGTTTGTTGCAAAAAAGGTACCTAAAATGTCCCTTAACACTAAAGGTGCTAGCAGCGTAAACTATCTACTAGCAGCATTAACTGTGTACGTTAACATACCCAAGCACCCATGTAAATAACAATTATACAGAAAAATTATTGGTAACATAGTGGTTCATACTGAATGATTAAAACATTAAAATAACATAATAATGATTCATATCATCTTACATCAGGCTAAACTCAATGATGATAATTTAAAGTTTTTTGAATGCTTTTGTAAATATCAACAATGTTTCCACGTATTTCTTTTATTTCTTGAATCTGAAGATCAACTTTGTTCTTATGCGCCAGTATGGCCTCTTGATGCTCCAGTATGGTCTCTTGGTCTTTCTTGTTCTTTGCTTCCAACCGCTTGATTCGGTCGTTGTAAAGTTCAACCAACCGTTGTTCAGTACCAAATAGGCCTCCAGAATTGCATTTGTCCCAAACTTCTTGGGTTAGGCCATGGATTTTATGTTTTTCTGGCATTGGAGGAGGAGGTGAAGTATCCCTTGATGGAGGAGGAAGAGAAGTATCCCGTGATGGAGGAGGAGGAGAAGTATCCCTTGAACGTTTTGTTTTCTTTGAAGCAGGATTTGAAGATGATGAAGCCATTGTAGTTCCAAACAAAAATTGAATACGTAATGAAAAGATGAAAGAAGTTGGTTGTAATTCCTTTTTATTTATAGGCACACAAGAGTCGCAATGTCACAACGTTTAAGTGTCATAACGGTTTACAATTAAGTATTTAAGTGTCACAACGGTTTACAGTTACACCGGTTTACAATAAGTATTTAACAGTCACAACGTTTCCCAATACTCACAATGTCAACGTTTTAATATTTAGGGATTTTGTTGCAAAAAAGGTCCCTAAAACGTTTTAATAACTTTTTTACGGTTACACCGGTTTACATTAAGCTTGATTTATGCCTAGCAACATCAATTTGTGCCTAGCAGCATTAAGTTATGCCAAGCAGCATTAAGTTCTGAGATACTATAACTCTTCATGGTTTCATTTAACTTGATGTTTTAACTTTATTTCGTTTGTAAATACAAGAATTTGTAATTAGATTATAACTTTTACATTATAGTTTTAAATGATTGTTACAAACATTTAAAACTACAATTTGTATTAAAACAACAAGCAAATGTTTGTAAATTTTTAAAAAATAAAACAATCCTATCTAAATTCATTTTTCAACTAACTTAATCTATTTTTAGGTAATGATTAACATAATTAAAGTAGATTACAACAACTTCATTTATGTTACAAGGATAAATGTGTACATGGTTAATGGTCAAAGTTCAAATTTTAACCTTCCAAATTCCACAATTAATTTCTGTCGAATTACTAGGCCTATAAAACTTTTACCTTTTTACTGCACTTCATCATTCTTAAACAATTTCTAATTAACACATACTTTCTAATCTGCAAATGGATCAAGCTGGTTTGTGGTTTAATTTTTGTTTCTTACACATATTTACCAGTTTTATAAAATCTCTACAAATATCTGTATTTAGATATATGTAACATCATTTTCTTTGGTCCATTTCTAATCGTTTTACTGCTTTATGTTTTACAACGGCATCATCATCCACACCACAACATCCTGCAGTTTGGTATATTGCAAAAATGGACCAAATGAGGAAGAAGAAGATGAAGACTTGGGAGAAGAATGAAAAGAAGCAAAGGAAGAAGTACAAAGCAAACAAGCTCAAGGCTGCAATAAGAAGAAAGAAGAAAGCTAAACTTGAAGAAGTAGATGAAACTGTCATCAGCGATGATGATCCTTTGGATCACATTGACTATGACAATCTTCATCTTGCTTATGATCAAGAGAAGGATCATAAGTTTAGCTTTTAGATTGTTTTGTTATTTCTATTGTTATATATGTTTATCTTTTTTTTTATTTAATGGAAGTAATTTACTGAATATGAATCGTTTTATATATTTTTGTGGCATTTTATTTTTATCTCAATGTATTATATATGTTTTTGCAATACTCAGTTTCCACTAGGCAAACCGCATCCAATGCATCATTAGGAAGAGTGATATGCACATTAATTTATGCCTAGCAGCATTAAGTTATGCCAAGCAGCATTAAGTTCTGAGTTACTAGCATTCACCCAAATTCCAATCCAAACAGCTTTTTCTTTGCCTTTCCTGCAAAATGTTAGTCTAGAAACAAAGAAAACACAAGCCATAACATATGAACAATGATCACAACATCTAACCCCTCAAAATTACATAAGTTATCAGTAATGTGTGACCATATGTATCGAATTGTGACTACACTTAAATAATGTGTGACAAAATATGAATCTATGATTTAGACACCTAAATAAATACTTCATGTGACCATATATAACATCTTGAATTTAGTCACACAAACACTCAATGTGACTAATATCAAGGTTAATGATAACTGAGTTCACATTTTGCTATAAATAATAGTCACATAAATATTTCACAATGTGACTATTTTGAATGTATTGGTCACATATAATACCCTTATAATGTGGCAATAAACATAATTTAGATACGCATTTGTGATATGGTGTGACTATTGTAAAGCCCATGGTCACATGATCGTGCTTCAATTAAATGTGACTATACACATTAGGATTTGGCAAGCAAACACACACTAAACTTTAGACACACATATTAACTTACGTGACCATATGTATCAAATTTTCGTTACACTTAATCATGTTTCTATGGTTTCGTATGACCATATATGACATTTGGTCACACTCTTCAAGTGTGTGACATATATTTGTCACTTTTAAATGCATATCATGACTAAAGCTTCAAACTTACTTTTCAGTTGTCACACATTTCAAATTCATATGTAGCTAAATATTTAGCAAAGAATAGCAGTCACGTTTAAATAATGTGTGACAAACTTGACTATATAATTTAGCCACATACACAATTACTTCATGTGCCATATATCTATTTTGGTCACACTCTTCAATTGTGTGACATATATTTGTCATATATGTATATCTGTAGTGTGACTAATGTTTAAAGCTGATTTGTATCGGTCACACGTCCCAAATTAAAAGTGAATAATGATCGAAAAATATTTACCAGTTACCCTCTAGTCACATAAATACACAAATGTGTGACATATATCTTCCGAAATGGTCACACAAGTCGGATCGAGTGTGGCTGTTTATTTTATTCTCGTACATTTAGTCACGTAAATATGTTAAAGTGTGACAGTTCAAAATCGACCATGTGTGACGAATAACAGTTTTTGTACCAGTGTAAGGTGGGTTAATAGCCCCCATCTTTTTAAACAGTTTTCATAACTATTTTTGGGGGAGAATACATGCTCGTTTTAAACTAAACTCCATGATTGTTTATCTGAATATGTGAACTATTTGATTTGGATCTGATTGATTTATTGATTGATTGACTGATATACTTGAATTGGTTATCCGAAGGCATTATGTGTTTACCTGATAAATATGTGAGCTCCCTAGCTCAAACTATTTTCTGGACCTGCAACTACTTTTGATTTGCTATGTTGTTAGTTAAGGTTTAGCACCTCGATAACTGCCCCCTAATAAGTCATTAGTTCATGCGGGAAGTGCGAATGTTATGGATAGATCTATTGTGGTTGATTTCCTCCATCTGGACTTTGGTGCCCAACTTGCCAGGATGTGTATCCGGATTTTGGTACTCCAACTTGCCAGGATGTGTATCCGGATTTTGGGTAATCCAACTTGCCAGGGATTTTGCCCGGATTTGTGGATGCACCAACTTGCCATGACGTACAACCTACAGGGAATTATTATGATTGCAATGTTGTTGGAATGTATGATAATATCTGCCTCTAGTCACACATAGCACGTAACTCTTCAGGTCCACAACTGCTTTGTAACTTAAACCTATGAACTCACCAGCGTAAGCTGACCTTTAGCATGTATTCTCAGGTATAAGGCGATAGCTCACTATTGGAAGGCGCTGGGCAAGGGGCATGGTCATAGGCGACTCTGATAAAGCAATTGGGACCACTTCAATTATTTTATGGGCTTACTTCCGCACTATTTTCATATCATGTAAACTATATGCTTTACATAACAACTTTTATTCTAAGTAAATGAAATAAAAACCACTTTTTGTACCTTGTGTTGTGATACCAATGTAGTAGCACCCCAAGGCATGTATGCTTCCGCTGGACCCGAATTTCGGGGGTGTTATAGATTGGTATCAGAGCCTAGGTTATAGAGAACTGGGTAATTTTAAAACCTAGACTATAACCACTTTTGTGAAAACTTAACCCTATGACCGCTACGTGCCTGCCTGCCAAGCCAATGACTCGCATAAGATTTTGTTTGAGGATGTAATTGATTAGACAACTGAGAATACATTGGATAAGATATTGAATGATATACTTGATGATTAGTTTGATGAGACATTTGATGGTATATGTGATGGAATGTTTATGATATAATTGATTAGCTATTCACCATAAGCATTTCCATATGCTTATGTACGCACCGCATCTATCATTGAATTACGCTAATTCCTTGCGTAATCTCATTACTGAATGTTGATTTTGCACACAAGTCGTAGCATTGGGAATGATTTTGGGATATAACGGACATATTACTAGCGTAACTAGACTGAGTATTTCAAAATTCATTGAACCTCGGGTGAATGTATACTGATCACCTACATTCAACCAGGGACAGTGGGACAAGGCCTGATCAACTATGTCCGACTCAGAGGTGAATTTTGCGATACTAAGGGTAGTTATAACAGCATTATGTTCGGGTTAGAGTTTGCCTTTAGGAATGATAAGTTTTGCGTGCACACACAAGCACTGAACATAACACCTAAGCCTGCACTCATACACGACACACTCGCATCCTAACACAGCATGGATTGAAATGCTTCTGACGCCACTAAATTTTCTCATTTATGTGGAATTCCTATTCGCCGCCGTTGAGCGTAGTTCGCCTTGAGTCGGGCTAGACCCGATTGGCACCATCTGAATCCGAGTTGTTTATCGTCATAAGCCTCGTTGATTTTATTGGAATTACTGGATTTGTTTTAGACTATCATTGGATCTGATTTCTAACTTCGCCTTGAATTGAATTTCGACTATGTCTTGACTTGACTCTTGGAGATTTATGGATTTGGTCTCGACTATTCTGGATCGGAATTTGACCATCTCCTCATGATTCCGGACCTCGTTCCGAACTTGAACTTGTCATTCAGCCTCATTTCATTTGGCAATCTAGTCACAGTCGCCTCTACCCTAAGCCATGTGCTCAATTTAATCGATGATATTCATTTTCTCAATCGATGATGTCCACTTTCTCAATCGACGATATTCGTTTCTTAAACAAGGATGTTCATTTTCTCAAATCGATGCTATTCAATCAATGTTGTCTTAGCGACGATGTTCAAATCGAGGTTGTACTTCCTGCTTCCAACCTAAGTATCGTGCTGAGTCAACCGACTGCAACCGATTGCTAGTAGCAATCAACATTCTCTTACAGAGTTGTACTTTGAACTTGCTAAATCTCTCATTCAGCAAGGATTCTGTGCTTAACAGAATTCTTAAGATTTTGAGAAGTAACGTGAACCACGTTCCTTGGGACAACCACCTATTCCTTCCCTCGTCCCTCGAAAATACCAATTATCTTTGCTCCTTTCTTATTGGATAGTGAAACTGCT
The DNA here is from genome assembly GCA_014162995.1 of Artemisia annua. Taxonomy (NCBI): domain Eukaryota; kingdom Viridiplantae; phylum Streptophyta; class Magnoliopsida; order Asterales; family Asteraceae; genus Artemisia; species Artemisia annua. The sequence continues at coordinate 31,946 of LBNU01025002.1, read as the reverse complement.
TTGCAATTAATTTACAAACTGTTGTCATCTTACAAAATGTTTTACTGCTACTTCACAAAAATCGATATTTTGATTCTACCACTATTGTATAAAGGATAATTGTTTTCCTGTTATCTCACAAACTGTTTTACAAAATTGTTTCACAAAATGATTTTATAAAATATTTTGGTTGTCATGTTACAATATTATGGATCCAAATGCAACCTTACTACTATCCTAAATTTCAAAATTTTGATCTAACTACCATTTGATCTACTACTATCCTCTATGGTCGCTGATCCCGGCAAACTAAGCGGTGAAGCTTGTAAACCACGGGTCGTAGTCCCAACGAGGGTTGAATGGATCTCGTCGTTCAAAACCGTGAGTTATGTGATGTGAATGGGTTTAAAAGATGATTTGTGTTTTAGTTACACTACGAAACGTTTATTTAAAACTTAATAAAAGTAAAACGTGTTAAAGAAACTAGAATAAACGAGGAGAGAAAACATAAACGTTAAAAGAAATAAAAGAAAGAAAGAAATGTTAAACTAAATAAGAACGTAAAATGTTTTTGTGATTTTAGATTTAATAAACGAAATAAAAGAAAAGTAAAAGTTTAAAAGAAAATAAACTAAGTTTAAAGATTAAAAGAAAATTCGACGGAGTAACGTTTAGAAAATAATAAAAGAAAACTTCACTCGAATTACGATGAAGTAAATAAGCCAAGCTCGGCTTTTGAAATAAATAAAACTAATTAAGAACAATAAGACCCGACACTAAGTTAAAACTCAAACTCGCTATATAAAAAAATGATACTCGCTAGTTTTAAGAATCCCATACTCGCTACAAATTTTGAACAAAACTCGCTAGAAATTAGACTCCAAACTCGCTAAGCTTATGGACCAAACTCGCTAGATATAGAATCCAAACTCGCTAGGGTCACAATACTCGCTGGAGAAGGATCAAACTCGCTAGCCTAAGGACCTCATACTCGCTAGGAATAATTACAACTCGCTAAAAAAATTAATGAAGGTCCAAACTCGCTAGCTTTTGTAGCCAAGACATACTCGCTACCAAATAAAATCAAGCATACTCGCTAGGAAAAAATACAAACTCGCTAAACCCTAAAATTTTTTTATATTGGACTTTTTAACGTAAGAAATTTTATAAAAAGTAAATAAAACTTATTAAAACTTAATAAAAATACGTTTAGACACTAAAATAAGCTTAAAAATAAGCAAATAAACCACGACTTATTTTGCAAGCCCTAACCCATAAGCTTTTTTATGCGACTCAAAATAAAAAAAAACATGCAAAGGTGACAAGAAAATTTATAAAAGCTTGTAAAGATTAAGAAAGAACTTGTAAAGATTAAGACAATAAAGATTAAATGACAATAAGTAAATTAAGACATGAAAATTAAAAGTACATTAAAATAAAACTTACATTAAAATAAATGACAAGTAAATAAAATGACATAAAATTAAACATAATGAAGACTAGCTTCAAAATGAAGCTTAAGGGTGGTATTTAAGGGATCCATGGTGGATTCCTTTTACATCTAGCCCCCTCAACTCATATTGTTTATGAAATGACACATAAACTTCTATTACACTACTAAACGACTTTTAAAAAGTAAACTTTAGTCCTTGTAATCTTGAGGAAATATGTTGACGAGTCTTCAAAAAGTCTTCAATGATATAAAAGTGATCACTTGCTCGAATTTGGGAAGCTTATATATGATAATCATCTTTAATCTTCGATTACGTGTCTCTTTCATATTCATGAGCTTTTAAGTAATGAAAACATCGTCATGGGCTTTACTTAAGCAAATTTCATCATCGGCTTCAATTTCAAACTCTTTTCCAAATCTCGTGCTCGTTTAGGGCTTTTTGGTTGGTTTTCAGGCCATTTATGCAATATCCTTTCCTGCACAGTCACAAACACAAAAACACTATATCTTTGGCGTTTCACGTTAGTTTTTGGTCTTTTACACACTTAAACTAAGGTCAAAAGTATGTGTAAAATAGCACACATCAGTCGCAAGTGCCGATCGCCGACTTGTTGGATAAAGACGTAGATAACCAACTTCCTGACCATGAGCCTGTTCACGAAACTACCAAGGAGATCGTCCGAAGTCGAAATGGAGAGGTAAGCTGCTCGTAAATCGTTAGAAACACAGACTGTTAGGAACACGTTTCACGTTATTCAAGTGTCGGTCATTAGTTTATGATAGGTTGCTAGTTTAAGTTATTATGTTTTATGTTTAAACATTTTGTTATGAAAGTTTATGATGTAATGTTACTACAAGTGGAAGTCTAAGGGCTAGTAGTGTAAAGTATGGTGATGAAACTTGAGACCCTTGGACTCCCCTATAAATACAATGTGTAAGCCTTCCTTAAGGGGTTATGGTACACAGAAGTCACTAAAGTTTCACCAAAATTTGTCCTAAGGAAACAAAGTTTCATTTTGTACTTCTAGGTTACTGAACTTTGAAACTTTGTTCACTCAAGTAACTGAACTTACAAAAGTGAATGTTCAGGTTATTGAACTTTGAATTTTGTTCACTCAGGTTATTGAACTTATCAAAAAATATACATCCAGATTACTCGGACTAACACTGAATTTTCGAAGTGTATGCTTACCGAAAGTTCGGTAACCTAGAAGTACAAAATGAAACTTTGTTTCCTTAGGACAAATTTTGGTGAAACTTTAGTGACTTCCGTGTACCATAACCCTTCCTTAAGGCTTGTTGGTTCTCATTAATACATTGTCATTTTCATCATATCATTAGTAGAGTTCCTTCCATATTATTCATCTTCTTCTTCTCCATTCTTGTTTCTTATTCATTCAAGTATCTTTGGTTGTTTATGCTATAACATGGTGACCTAACAAGTGGTATCATTCACCTAGGGATATTAGAGGTTGATTTTTAGATTAGTTTGGGTCGTTTTCATCTCGTTTGGTTCGTGTTTAGGCTCGTTAGATATTGTTTGTACTCGTTGGGTTCATATTTTAGTGTAGTAAAAGTCTTTATTACATTAGTATTGGTTTATCACTCATCTAGCAAAAAGAAAAACTCATCAGTACGTTATTTTTGGTTTTGCGAGTACATTAAAATAGGTAAAACTCTACTTTGGTACTCATTTGAATCGAAAAAAAGTGGTCAGTACGTTTTTTTGAGTTTCTGCGAGTAAGGATTTTAGGGATTTGCGAGTAAGAGTATTAAGTGGTTTCTGCGAGTATCAAGTTGGTCCTTGCGAGTATCAGTTTTGATTTTTGCGAGTATCAAAGTTCTTGCGAGTATCATTCTTTGGTCCCTGCGAGTTTCAGAATTCTTGCGAGTATCAAGGTATTGCGAGTATCAGATTACTTGCGAGTATCACATTTCTAGGTCCTTGCGAGTATCATTGGTTTTGGTTCTTGCGAGTATCACCTTCTTAGTCCTTGCGAGTATCAGATTGCTTGCGAGTATCACATCAATAGCGAGTAAGCTATCCTTTGTTTGCGAGTTTCTACTTGGCAAACACTTTTTGCGAGTATCAATTTCTTGCGAGTAAGAACTAAAGCTTGCGAGTATCTGATTCTTGCGAGTAAGAACTAAAGCTTGCGAGTATCAGACTTCTTTTGCGAGTAAGGCTATCTTATCAAGGTTTTGCGAGTAAGGCTATTTTATCAAGGTTTTGCGAGTAAGGCTGTTCAATCAAGTATTGCGAGTAAGGAAGTTCATTTGCAAGTTTTGGATTTCGTTTCAACTCTCACAACTAATCTACAACAACAACCTACACCTTATCCTTTAAAGATCCATTGAAGCATAATCAATCATCATGTCTCGACCTCCATATTTCTTTTTCTTCTTATCTTTCTAATCTTTCTTCTTATTTCCAAAAAAAAAAAAAAAATGCATATGTTTCTGCTAAGTTGTTGAGATAAATCAATTGTCAAAATCAGTCACTCCCCATTCTTGGCCTAAGAAAAATGCATATGTTTCTGCTAAACCTAAACACATGATTAAGTCCGGCTCATCTAGGATTAGTTCGAAAAACGTGTCTAAAACGAGCATTAAAAGTAAAGAGTCTTATGATAAAAATGACATGTACAAGAACTATGATCTAGAAAAGGCTAGAAAAAAGGCACTACTTCAAAAGGACGGAATTCTAGGTTCAAAACCTCGTGTGATGCCTTCTACTATTAGTAGTAGCAAACCAAAACCTAAAAGTACTCAACAAACTAATAGGAATTGGCTAGCTTCTAAGAGTATTTGCGTAAATAATCATGATGTTTGTGCTTCAAAATATATACCAAAAGAAAATTCACATGCAAAGGCACAATCGTGTAAGACAAACAAACCCGTTGAACCAAAAGTTAAGATTCGGAAACCTAAGAAGTGGATCAATATAGGACACAGGTTTTCTCAACCAAGTGATGCTCCCACNTCTTTCTTTTTGGCGGGAAAATTTGAGTAAAATTTAATTTTTATAGAAAACTAAACGTTCAATTTTTACGCGAAATTCAAGTTTTGGTATAACGGTGAAAATTTTGGCCCAAAATTCGAATTTTTAGGCCAAAATTCAAATTTTTTCGGTAAAATTTGGCATCAAAATTTTCAAAACTCAAATTTTTCCTGTAACCTTAAAATTGCATTTCTAAGTGATTTTCAAATTTTGGGAGAGAAAATTTTTCACATTCATTTTTGGAGGGAAATTACGAAATCACTATCTCGACCTTGCGTGTGACATTTTTGTTTGATTCTTCCGATTCCATCGTAACAATCAAGGGGGAGAGAAATGTCATCAATAATGTCTCAACCACCTTCTTCCAACTAACTTCCTCACCAATATTATTATCAGCAACCGTTTCTACATCAAAGTCACAGCTCCAACATTCGTGATACTCTGCTCTACGGCACTGAATCTAGGCCTCCAATGTTGCTACCAGGAACATACACTGATTGGAAACAAAGGTTTTTACAATGGCTCAATGATCGTCCTTACGCAGATCTTATGCTTAAGTCAATTCAAGATGGTCCATATTAAATGAAATTCATCTCTGACTCACCCGGGATCATAAGATTACAAACAAAGGAAGATTTGAGTGCTTCAGACCTTGCTCAGTATGATGCTGACCTATAGGTTGGATGGTTTATTTCCATGGGACTTCCCAATTCTATCTACATGCACTACGTTTATGATACCAGTGCTCATGCAATGTGGGAACATCTTGAATCTCTACATCACGCCGAAGAACGTCATCACTATAGAATGAGGGAAATTCTTGAATCTTGCTTAAGCATGAAGCTAAAGAAGACTATTCTCCCAGCTCCACCATCTCCAGTTGTTGTTCATGATTCATTCAGTTACTCCCCTGCTGGTGTTTTCTTCTTCCACCATCCGAATGAGCCTGAACCTATCTTCATTCCACAGTACCATCCAGGTTTACTATATGGTCATATGCAATCTCTTCTGCAAAATTTAGTGATGCTTGGACAAGTATCCACTGAGAAAGGCAAAGGCGTTATGGCTTCAACTTCTGAATGCTTAAACACTATGGAAGATACTGATGATGAAGAAGAGCTTATCGAACCAATCATGGCATTCATGGCAAATACGGAAAATATGGCAAATGTGGAAGCTCAAGAGTATGATTCAACTCCACTCTTTGATACTGAAGTAGAATAAAAGAGATACGAAATCATTTATTCCCTAAAACGCCCCGACTTTCCATTTTTTTGACTATGTACATCATATATTAAACTACTTTAGCTTATGACGGTGTGCTTGACTTTCATTATCTTTTGATAACGATTAAGGGTCATAGAGCAAGAACACGATTCATAGAAAAGTGACCGATTGGATAAAATTCATCGTCCCTGATTTTTCACAAGCCCCCAAACTAAGCGTAAAAACGGATCATTGCTTAATTACAAATTAGATGCCAACGCTACCCATGGAAGTTACTCGTGTACCGCTTGTTCCCATTTTCCTATTTTTGTATCTCATTATTTTATTTTTGTGAGAGAAATGAATTTCTTCATAAGCATCTCGTTTCATAGTTTTTAGTCCGATAAAGATACCAAATTCAAACGCTAAGTAGTTATCGATCTTCTCTTAAGAAGGTTTGCAAGAGAAATGTGGTCCACATCAAGGATATTGGATACATACAAAGACTTTGGAATGCATCAAAAATAGACATAAGTTGGCGAGTACATTTCACGTGCACCTCATGCGTCCGATCTAGGATCGTAACATGCACCTCACGCGCGACCAACTTTAGTCTTAACACTTAAGCACATAATCCATAAATCTAAACATCGATCCTTATTCTTTCTTTTCTTTTTCTTTTTCTTTTCTTGATACTTTTTTCACTTTTTTCTTTCTTTTTCTTGCCTTAATAACTTCTCAACTCCGAACCTTCACGGTTTCAGTCCAAGACCTACCGCCAACTGCTAGGGTTGGAATCTAGGATCCAAGGTCCGATCTCAATCCGAAGTCTTAAAGCACCTTAGCTCATACATAACAACGGGCTTTAGGGTAGCTCTGAAACCACATGCGTACTACGCTTATTCAACGATATACAATACAACTCAATTTAGCGTGTATCCATGATGTGTACCCAATTTTTCAAGCAAAGATTCTCTCGAGAAGAAAAAGAACTACTCATCTGCTAAACCTAACATCTTTAATTATTTTGCACAGATATGGGGTGAAGCAATTTTGTGGGAACAAAAAGTCATGAGTACCTTCGATGAGCTTTAAAGAGATCCAACTACTCTATGCTTAGCATCTAACTTCTAAAGAAACTCTATCATTTCACGTTCTTCGCAAATTTAAAATCCCAAATAATGAGATCCGCGAATGCTTAGCCATAATCATTTTTAAAGATTATATAGGTTAAGGGAGACAAGCTAGGGCTCAACACGCCCGGATCAAGTCAAAATTTTTATTCTCACTCTTACCTAGTAGGAAAGTCAAAACACGGTGTCAAAACTTTTATTCTATTTTTGCATAATTTTTTACTTTTTTTTTCTCATTTTTTTCTTTGGAATTTTTCAAAATTTTTCAATTTTTTGTGGTTTTTGTGGAAAACGGGGTTGCGTAAGTAAACGACAATGGTGAAAGTGCTAGGTCAATCAAATCGAAGATTCACCCCCCCAGACTAAAGATAAACATTGTCCTCAATGTTTCAAAGGTAAGGGTAATCCTAACGATAAATCTAAGGCCGTTTATTAAGTATGCCAAAGATACCATTAGCCGATAAGATTTGGATATATGATTTCCTAACAAGCATCAAAACATGGGACTCGAGTGAAGATGAGACGATCCACGAGCACGAGAGTCATCATGAATTGGGGAAATCCTGCAAAAACACAAATAACCAAGCAAACACAAGATTGGAAGAGGTTGCCCTCCTCTCGTTACTTATTAGATAATAAAAAGGATAAGCATGGGGTGCCTCCCACGAAGCGCTTGTTTAGTAACGAGTCGTATAGCTTAGACTCGCCCCGAATTTACTTGTCCTTGGGGGAGCAAATGAAACACATAGCATGCAAAGTGATGATGCCGGGATCAAAAACAACATCTTCACTCGCTGAGGAGTGTAAAA